>JANZLX010167229.1:0-13765 GCA_025531955.1 Erythroxylum orinocense
GTCTAAGGTTCCAACGCAACTTTTCGTTTCCTAAGATTTGCGCTTTCGGATGTCGGCATTTGCTTCCGTTTCGTTCCGCTTCAAATTCGAAAAGAATCCGTTCTTTTGATTTCTGTTTTCGATTTTGTTTGTTTCGTTTCCGTTTTCGTTTTTCGGTTAGGGTCCGGTTCCCAAGATCGGGTCCCAACAGTTCCACTCCTATCGGCATTACGAGGAACTTTTCTTTCTCTTGTGTGAACATGCGACTCAAAATAAAGTCCACAAAATATACTAGCTTCCTCCACTAAATAAGCATTACATATCAAACCTTCAACTCTGGCCTTGTTTTTGACTTTTTTTTCAAGTGATGTAAATACCTATATTATAGAAAATGGTAACTACAATTTTGTAGTTAAAACATGTTAATATGGTTATTGTAATAATTTTGTCGAGTTACCTCTCAAATGGACACATCCATTGATATTGAATTGGACCGGCTAGTTTTGCCTCATTTGCTAAATGCACAGGTAGATACTCCATACATTTAAAGAAGCTTAGAGGAAAAATCTCTTTTAACTTGCACAAAATTACTAGAATTTCCTTTTTTAGTTTTTTCATTCCAAGCAACTTGATTTCAGATGATGTTAAACTTTTGAAAAACAAACTTAATTATGATATTACTTCCTAAACCTTATTCGGCAGCAACTCCCGAAATGCAATTGGATTTAGCTTTGCATAAACACATGACAATTATGACTTTTCATCCAAAATAATTTGTATTTCCTCAACTCCACATACCTAGCCAAGTTTGAAACAAAACTATCAGGAAACTTTAGACTTTTCAACCATTCACACAAAAGCTCCTTTTGTTTTTTGTCCAAAGTGTAACATGCTTTCGGATTATTTTATGCTTCGGATTTGTAGGTCCTGGCATAATCACTATCAAGAACATATATGCCTCTTTCATACATATCCAAAGAGGCAAATTATAAGGAGTAATTATGATTGGTCATGATAGATATTACTGGTCGGATTGACCAAAAGGTTGGAATCCATCCGTCGACAATCCCAACCTAACATTTCGACATTCAACTGCATACTTAAGATGAGTGTCATTGAAATGTTTCCATGCTAGCGCATCTGATGGATGACTCATTACTCTATCTTCCTGACCTAGATTGACCACAAAATTTGCACTTTTGTAATTCCACATCATCCCCCAATACAACATACATCCCAATTTGCAACAATCAATCTTTTCAACAGGCAAACCAATACTCCTAATAAGTTTCTTCATATTGTAAAAACTATCAACCATTATACGATCAGGAGGCAATGATTCATTATATCATTCAAGCATTTTATAAAAAATACAACCCGAAATATGCCTTTCAGACTTTGTGTTCAATATTCGAGCAATTGAAGACAATTGGGTCATTGTCTCACAATTTGGAAATAATTCTCGATCAGCTAACTATAGTAAGTCAAAAAACTATTTTTCTTGTGGGTTAGGTTCTTTTTCAAGATTTTTCCTATTTTCCTCAAAGGTATAATCGGCCCCTTTATAAACCATTTGCATGTACGGATTTTCAGTTCCATCCACATAATTTGTTCTAAATCTAATCCCCCCTTCATACTCATTTAAGTTGACAGACGATTGTGCTTCATTACCCCTTGAGGTGCTAGAAATCAAATTGCTTATGTCATGTCCATTCAAAATAATTGGGGACAAACCCTTTTCTCAGTAAATGTCCATTAACTTCATCAATAATAAGGAAATATTTGTGTTTGCACTTTTTGCAGGGACATCTGATCTTTGGCCCATTCATATATGTAGGTTCAGAACATGCATAATGAATAAAAGCTTTAACTCCCTCAACAAATTCAGGATTAGGTTAATCGTCTATACATCCAAGATCTATCCTAGAAACTCATTTCTGGAAACTCATTTCTGGAAAATTCTTAATTTAAAACAGTGAATCCATAGTTAGTATCATTCATGTTAGCCAAAGATTACAAAACATCTAAGATAAGACTCGTGAATCAACATAACAAGTTCTCGTTCTGACTCCTAGGCTCTTGGTATTTTTCATCGATAAACTTCACGGGAGCTCCATCACGAGTTATAGGTTAAGGTTTATGGGTTCACATATAAAATATATTTAAACTGAATATCCAACATATATGTTTGTAATCATATATGTCAGAAAAGAATTATTGTTAAAAGTTTGATATTTAATGGATATTAGATATGTACTAGTGCCTAACAAAATAAGTATTAATAAAAATATGAATACTTATTTTAATAAATTAGTTTAACATATACAATTTAATAAAAACAGCCATGTAAAAATGCGCTCATAAAAAAGTAAACAAAACATCATTATTTAAGGGAGCATCAATGAAATAACGAATTCACACACTTAAGGTAATTGAATCAATAATATAAGTCAAACTCGTACTAATTCATATATAAACCGAAGTTCATACTACAAACAAGTTTCAGTTCTTGCAAGCCAAATTAAATCAGTCATCTAATACATTCAAATGGGAAGTTTAAATTGCAAACAAATACTCAAATTTGACTCTATTAAAAAACGTAGTAAAAAATAATTTCACTTACCTCAACCGACACGTAGAAGGATCTTGTTGAAGTACATGAAAGAAGATGACGATAGATCTATAATGAAAACTATAGAAAATGATACAAATTTGATTAAAATGTTAGCAAATTCATTGTTGACATTGTAAAAATATAAGGCCACTAAATGTCATTTGAATACCAGCTAAAGCTTCTTTTCAATCTCCTCCGAAATACAAATAATGCCGACAAATTTGTTCCTATAATCAAGAACAAAATTGTTCACAACTTATTACAAGACGTAGACAATTAGGATCCACAAGGTTTCACATTGCATCATTAAAACCACAAGGACAAAACAGTAAGCTAACGAATATTCACCATTATTATGTAATCAAAATTTTTAATATTATAATTAATTACATTTCTACAAACAAATAAAGGATATTAATAAAAATTAGAAAAGTCTAATTACAAGACCTAGACAATTAGGATCAATGTTGAGTAATATTGATTGGTAAATGTCTAATTACAAGACGCAGATAATTAGGATCCACAAGGTTTCACATTGCATCATTAAAACCACAAGGACAAAAGAGTAAGCTAATGAATATTCACCTTTATTATGTCATCAGAATTTTTTATATTATAATTAATTACATTTCTACAAACAAATAAAGGATATTAATAAAAATTAGAAAAGTTAGCGAGTACATAAAGGACGATAATCATAACTTAGACACTTTAAAGCATGAGAATGCAAAGTTGCATGAAGGTAGTTGATTCTCTCAAGGACTCATTGCCTAAGTTTACTAAAGGAAGTGAGAAACTACAAAACATGTTACGAGCTCAAAAGAGTTGTAGTAATAGGTATAGAATCAAATATAGTCATGATAATGCTTACAACACTTAAGACAACTTTTATCAAAGGAAAGCATTTATGTTTACTAAGGCTCCAATAAATCTTAACTCTTCTTCTTCCTTCAATTCTCTTCATTTTTCTTCATTCATTCTCTCTTTCTATTTTCATTTAAGAGTGTCATCCCCTTCTCATACAAATCACCTTCTTTTCTAGCTCTTAAACCCTAAATGATATATATATTTTTAATTTTCATCCATGTCTTATTGTGTAAAATTCCATCCGTGCCTTTAATGAGTTTCTCTACACTTATATCTTCCTTTTGTCCTCAATTGTCCATCGATCTTTTCTTCTAATTTTCGTTATAAATTTTTAGATATTTTATTACTTAAAGTTACACTAATTATTGCAAAATCAATTTTTCTAATCATTACAATCTATTTCAACCCTGTTACAAAAGCAAATTTTCTAATAATTGCAATATATTTCAACCCTGTTGCATTTTTCTATTTCATTAAGTTAATAACGTTCAATCGCAAGGAGACGATGATGTATTGGTTTAAAATTTACTGACGGAATTTTATGCCGCTAATATTCCGTTGGTACTGTCAAATCTTCAATTCTTCGCTAGTTTTTCCTGCCTTATTTGCCAACAGTAATTGGTCCGTCACTAATCGAAAATTTTTATGACAACTTTTCCAGCAAGTATAGGATTTCCGTCGGTGATTGGCAACGGTTTGTTTACCATTGCTAATTTTTCGAAACTAATTCATACTTTTCTTGTAGTGTTTGGTACTTCAATAAACTTAACTAGCCAAATTTAATAATAAATTCTTAGAAGTTTGTGAATTCACTTTTCAGGTGTTTATTGTAGTTGAATATTCTTTCAAGCTTCAACGTAATGTTTAATAAGGAAAAAAGGCAAGTAAAAGAATGACATAAAAGAATAGGTGAATCGAGATTCTCTATAAATTCGATTTTTTTCGAAACTTTTTCACCGAAAAACTTCGTAGATGTATCAATTCTATCTATAAGGTTTACAAGGCTTTGTAAAGATAATAATTTGAGCTTTCTGAAGTACATACCTTATTAGACTATGTAAATCTTGACAAATTTTTCATTGATGCTTGACAATTGAATTAACATAAAGATGACATGTTAATAAGGAAATAAGGCAAATTTCTAAAAAGTGGGAGAGACACATTAATATGTTCTTGAAAATGAGTGAGAATTCCTCAACAATTAAAATAAATGAGTGAGAATTCCTCAATAATTAAAATTGGGACACAACGAAATCATAGAACAGGGTTATTATAGTGTAAGTGTGTTTAGATGAACTATACACTAAAATGGCGGAAGTTGGCCAGAGGCTTGTCAAAATAATTGATTATTGAAGAGGTAATAATGAAGCGATGCATAACGAGAAGAAGAGAGTGGAATAAAAATTTGAGAGCAATACATAACATGATGAGAAAAGTAAATTGATGTTGTGGCTAAGTGGTGGGATTACGAAAATAAATTAAGCTGAAAATATTTTTGAGGTATCCAAAAATAATATGCATGACCCTAACGTAAAGCTAGTTTGTCCTTATGCTTTTCATGGCTGTATTGGATTGGATTGGGTGAGGAGAGAGAAGCATAGCGTACTCCCAATTGCAATTATATAACTTGCAACATATCTCTAATTAAAGATAACCAACTACATATGTGTTGTCAACGTGTCGCACCCATATATATATGTATTAACCTGTAACAAATAGGACACGTATGTACACGACATGCGTCTACGGACTACGCTTTATGAGAATATGCTATTGTTACAATCAACTTTAGAAATGCAATGGAGAACAACTGTGATAGATGACAAAAATATATAATATAAAGTTAAAAAAAGTACGCGAGGTGTGTAGCTGACGGCTTATATTGAAGCAGAGTGTTAGCAATGATATTCCTTCATGCATGCAAAAGCTTATTGATTGGAAGTTTCCTACCAACAGTATACGTAATTTTTTTATTAGTTGTTTAACCTGATCATCACAACAAGTAGTATACTTTAAAAGCTGTGAGTATCATAGCATAGGTGTTGCGATGTTGATGATAGATTAATGGTTGTCAATTTGATTATTTAGTTGGTTATAGCTTGCAAGCTTAATTGATAAGTGGCTTTATTGAAATGGAATTGTGCATGAATGGAGTTTAGGCTTTTTATAATAGCCGTCCAACTTTTCAGAGATTAACCGAGACCCATGCAATGAGTCACTATCTAATTTGTGTGCCGAATAAAGTTGGAAGAAAAGGAGGACAAATGTGTGAAAGTTAACTTAAATTGGATGAAAACCAGAATGCCTTTTCAGGTACTTGTTTACAGCTATCATTTCCTCTTTTTTTCTTTTCGGAGAAAGGGAAAGAGAAAGATGGAGATCTCTCCCACTTGACATCTTCCACTGGATATTCGGTGCATTGAGCCCCACGTCTTATTTAATTGTCCGATTTTTGGATAGTTAGTTGATTTTCTAGATAAAGTGAATACAGATGCCAAATTTAAGCATAAAGGCTTTATCTGGTGAAAGAATTGTCTCCAAAATCTTAAGCACAATTCTCTCGTCCTAAGCCTACCGGATAAGTATAGGGGTTTGCTAAAGTTTTTTTTTTTAAAATATAATTACTTTAAAATTATAATTGAATCTCTATATTGTAATTGCAGAATTTTCAAAGTGAAGGATTAGAACCCTAGACTATTGCACATAAGTTATAACATTGACAATTCATGAATTGCATTTCATTCACATGCATATTAATAACATACACACATGAATTATGATTTAGTACACATTGCAAAAAATGTATATGTACACAATTGACTTATTCCGGGGTATTAACAGGTTAAAATAATCATGATGTAAATTGTGTATTGTTTATGCCTTGCATTTTGGTTTAACTGATTACAAATAGTAAATTTAGAATTAAATTAGTACAATTAAAAAATGGACGAATTAAAATATGCATTTGGTCTAGGAAAAATGCTAAATGGTAAGACAAATAGATACATAAAAAATTAGGATGATTAAGCCTATGAATGAGTGACATTTGGCATAGATGAATGAGTGACATTTGTCATAAGTTATTAATTGATAAATGGCAGCAATGGTTGTGTAACAAATGGACTAAGTAATTAAGTGACATATGATAGCTTATACACTTGACAAGCGGAGACCACGCCTGTGGACATATGTCAACTTAAGATGGTAACACCTAGCAACTTAGGTGTTAAGCTCCTGCAGGTGTAATCCCAGCCATGTTCATTCTTCACTTTTCTTCTTCTCACACACCACCGAAATCCTCTCAACCCTTACAGCCCAGAGTTTTTCCATGTTTAAGTCCAATTGCTACATCATTAATCCAAACTTTTACCTTTCATAAGATAGTTAAAGAATTAGATTATTGTTGTCTTTTAACCTAGCTGAAAATCATTTTATTGTTACCTTGAACATGTGTTAAATATTGTATGTATGGAAGGAAAAGTTGACCTGATGAATTGAGCTGGAATTGGAGCTAAATAAGTAAGTAAAAGATTGTTGTTTATGGCTTGTTATAGTAGAAAGTTGATGATGTTGTTTGAATTGGGGATAGATTGCATGTTATGGTGATGAAGAGGCTGTGTTGGAATTAGATGGAAGAACATGGATATGTTATGTTGTGTTTTTAATGTATGAACCGTATGCTATAGGTTGTTTATATGAATGAATTAAATTGAAATTTGAAGTACAAGGAAGGTGAATTGATGTTAAAGAAAGGTGCAAATATAGTGGTCATGAAATAGGAAAGAACTAGGACTACTTGTATGATCAAATGAATGATGAATTCTGTTTTAGTTTTAATGGATGGAAGATCATAATTTGTAAGTTGCCTAATAAATAATATTTGAATTAGATTTGGACATGATTTTGATAAGGGATTGATGCTTAAATAAGATAGAGTTGAAGTGAAATTGATGGACTTTTGGTAAAGGTGAGTTGGAAGGAGCTTGAAGGAGTAAAAATTGGAAGTAGAGAAGGAGCCTTATAATTCCCTGCTTCCAATTTTTACTCCTTCATGCTCCTGGAAAATACTTTGGGAGAAGAAAAGGTTGTTTTTAGGCAATTATTGGACTATATAAGGTTAAAAAACTTTATAATGGTGTAATTGGACTTGATTGGGGTTGAAATGAATCTAGAAAGTTGAATGATTAAGTGTTTGATAAGTTTAAGTTGATAATTGAGGTTATAAATTAAGGAATGGAATGATTGATATCAATGGATATGAATTTGAGAAGTATGAAATGTTAATGATATAAAGATGTTCATGTAAGTGCAAATGTGATTAAAAGGATATAAGAAATGAATTAGGTATGATTGAATGAGAATTGGGAAATTGTGTGAATACTTAATGCTTGGAAAGAATTGATGAATATATGATTGATGAATTTAGGGTAATCAAACTTACCTAAAGTATAACCTAATTCACTACAAGAAAACAAGCCCTTTTGCGACGTTTTAAAAACGTCACAAAAGGTCCTAAAAACGTCGCAGAAGAGTATTTACAACGTTTTAAAAAGCGTCATAAAAAACGTCGTGGAATGTGGTGTAGGCAAAAGTTTTCCACGATGTTTTATGAAAAACGCTGTCATTCCGCGACGTTTTAAAAAACGTCACTAAAAGTTTAGATAATCCACGACGTTTTTAAAAAACGTCGCGTATTGTCTAACATTCTGCGACGTTTTTAAAACGTTACAGAATGTAAAAGAATCCGCGACGTTTTTTAGAAACATCACGAAATGTATTTCGCGACGTTTTAAAAATGTCGCGGAATGTCTTTTGCGAATTTTTTTATTATTTGTATTAATTTTTTTTCCATTGTTTTGAAAATCATATTAATTTAATTTTTTAATTTTAATAATTATTTTTTAAAATATAATTTTTTTAATCTTATTTGTTTAATAACTATTCAATATTATTTATGAATTTTATTTATTTAATAATTCTTCAAATAAGATTAAACAAATAATATTACAAATAGTTGTAATGCAAAATTTGAGAGTTGTCAATTAAGTAAAATTGTAATTGAAATTTTTATTTTATAATTATTAAAATATTAAAACTTACAAATTATTCATAGTAAATTGTTACAAATTATTCTCTACATCCTCCAAACTTATGATCAATGATCTAGGCACGTAAACCTTTCAGAGCCCCCCTTAATGGCCTCACTTTCCTTATAAGACAACATTCGTAGAATGAGAAAAGGCCCTTGCTCCTCACCAAAGCTTGACCTTCAACAGCATCAGGAAACATGTACTCAATGCGAATACCATAGTACCTCTCCACTGTGTCAAGGAACTGATAAGTTTCAGGGTTCAACCTCCCCGTGTCCAAGCTGAAGGCTCTAAAAGGTCGACCGGTCAGCTTTGCATGCTCGATCAGTGCAACATCTTCAGCACCACTGCACATAGAAATAAATTATTGTGAATTATCGATCTTGTTATAGATTGACTTTTTTCTACCAGATATGTTAAACAACCCAAAATAAAGGTAACACTCCATGTCGATTCATGCGGTAACTAATCATTCTAACTAAGTCCCCTAAATCATCATCATCACACCCAGTTTAAAATCCCGCAATGAAGCAAGGTTTGGGAGGTCTAATAGTACGCAGTCTTATCCCCACATAGTAGAGAGGCTGTTTCCAGTAGATCCGCATGCAGATGTGATATACAAAAAAAATGATGCAGGAATAAGAAAAATGCTAAATAGTTAAGAAAAAGAATGCCAATAAAAGACGAAAACATACTTTATGCATAACTCGAGTTGTCAGTACCTAATAATACTAATAATAATGATAAAACTAATACTAAAAGGAAACTCAATAAAAGAATAATAATAATATTATTATTATTAATATTAATAATAAAAACAATAAAACTAACCACCGATCACAAATTTAATAAGAACTCCGATACAGGTGAGGCCTGTAAGTAAGACAAACTTTGATTGAAGCTACGCCAGAAGTATAAGGTCCAAGAGGATGCAGAAGGCTGATTTAGGAAGGCAGGCGAGTTAAAGTGTACAAGAAAACTGGTAAGGTGTAAAGACTAAAGGAAAGGTTATGCAACGGTTGGAATATCAAGAAATGTCACGTAACGTGTCTGTCAGCCGACTTTTCTGCCGCCTTGTTAGGATGCTCGAGGCATCAGACTGGGCATCAGACAAGTGCGGCTCCATAGTTTACGTTAATGGCTTGCATTGCAACAACGACGCGGCATCGTCTTCAACACACGCATCGGTCTTGGTTGAGTAAAATAGCTCCACCCGTTACGCAACAGCATGGGTAGTGGTCATGGCTCAGGGGGAAGCGTATATAGCTAGCAGTAACTTATCTAACAATAATCCATACTACAAACATAGAATCGCGTCGGCAAACCTATCTACTAAAATCAACTACACGGATGGCTTGAACAAGTACCCCTTACCTCCCTGACTGGCGGGAACCACACAGGACGACGACCACTGTCAACAAACACACACACTACACACCGAAAACTAATATAATCATATAGGGAGAAGTAAACCAGTGAGATACCTGATGATGCGGAGTCCCTTTGACGGCCAAAGAGCTACGACTTGGCCCACTCATAAACAACGAAGAAGGTTGCAAAGATAGAGAAACAGTACCTGATAACCCCTATCCTTTCCATCGTACTGGGTCCATAAGTTGACGATTTTAGCATGGAGCTCACGTCCTCGTTGTTCCGTCGCCCCTGGTTCGAGTCATCATCAACGAAGAAGTTGTAGGAAAATAGAGAAACATTACCTGATATCGTCGTTGTTACGAGTGCTCAACAGTAATGTCTGGTTGGCACCAGATCAATCTCGCAAATATCTCTCCATCTCTTCCCCCTCTCTTCAATATCTTCGCAAATTCAACGTCATAAGAAATTCATTCCTTCTCAGCAGTTACTCATTGATGAATTCTTTTTCATTCCAATTGAAATGACCTAAAACAATTTATAAGGCGAAATTTGCAAAGAATTTACTTTAACAAGATAAACAAGTAGACAACTGTGTCTACCACTCAACAAAGGAACACACCAATCAATAAAATGACATATTGACTTCAAATCCTTCAACTCACGCTACTTAATAAACATAAAAAATCCCTCCAGAATATAAATGGAACATCCACAACATTGATCCCACATGCAAGGCATTTATACAAAACATCAGACCGATTAAAATATTCGGGAAAAAGACGAAATGAATATTTAAACTTGCTTCTCAAATAGTTTTAGACCAAAACAAATCAGCAAGTGAGTTGATCAACTTCAATTAAACTAGCTACAGGGTTTAGCTTATAGATCCATCAAGAGATGGATTGAGAGTCAAGAGAATTGAAGGATGCTTGTGCTCTAGAAGCATATTAAATAAAGGCCAAACAAAACACTTCTGTGATATTTTCTAGGAAAGAATGCACCAAATGTGAACTGACTATACACAAGAAGGGAAATGTCAACATGTTTTTATGTGTTACCTACAAGAAGCTTTTGTATTCCACTTAAAATTCTTTTATACATTTCACATACAAGAGATCGAACAATAGCTATGGAGAAGAAATCACCAAAGCACTTTGAAACAAAGAAAAGCAATAAAATGAGTTTTGCATTATACAGCTCAATCGAAATTCAGCCTTTGCATTACGAAAATCTTGGAAGACCTAGAGAATACTGTTAAAAGTTCTTGGAATAACGGCTTACCCTGCAACCAAAACATCCAAACTAATATATATATATGAATCTTGAAAACCAAACTAATGTACCTATATTCATCCTAATATCATTCATCACCTTCAACCTACGCATTACAAACTCAATTAAGCAAAATAAACACAACCATGGACATTTTACCATTGCCATTTCACCATTCAACATTGTGGGAAGACCTTCCAGAAATCCCAGCAGCATCTTTCTTTTTCCCATTGATCCAATGACTATATCGTTTGGTCATTTCGAAACCCCATAACTAAGTACTCCCACTAAACACTAACCTCCATATACAGATGTACAAAACTGGACCACAACACCATCCATTGTTCTAAACGTACAATGAAATATGACCTGAACGTTACTTCACATTCAAAAACTCATTTACAACAAGTTAAGCATAAACAAATTAAATATAAAGAGACATTACGGGCTAATCATCCTCAGATGGTCTATCATCATCTCCACCTGATCTCATCTCACCTTCAATCAAACTTCCAGAGCGTTTCTAGTCACTACCTAAATCAAAACGCAACACCAACTCTCTCTCAGATGCAAAACTTGTGTTAACTAGTTTAACTTCGGTATTAAAAATTACAAATAAAAAGGAAAAGAACCTCTTCTCTAACTCGGTGGGCTCTTTCTTCTTCTTCTATAGCGGCCTTAGCCTCCGCCGCCACAGTCAGACCCATCAAGAAGGTAAACGTGGCTGGATTATCCAATCAGAAATTAAAGCCCTAACTTTGAAAACGTGTGCATTGTTAAGAACGAAGAGAAGGGAAAAGAGGCAAAGCTCCAACAGAGATCTAAACCTAATCCCAACAATGCAATAACTGAGAAGATACATAGATCTGAATGAAATGAAAGTAAGAAAGAGATCTCGGAGTAACCAAGACTAAGAGTATGGGACGAAACTTTACCTTGTGATCAAAGTCCGAAGCGAGTACGGGAGAGAGGAAGAGGAAAATGCTAACGGGTGTTTGGAAACCTTATCAGTTGATTTAATAATATTATAATTAAATTTAATTACACTAATTAGAATACAATCAAAATAAATTCAATTATTTTACCTGTAAATAAAAAATAATCTTATTTAAGAAATAAAAAAGTTTTGAAGTAAACATATGCTTCCATGCCATATCAGCATATGGTTTCACTATTTTTTAATGGAATTTTTAGATTCTTTTATTTTTAGTTTTATTTTTTAAATAAAAAACTATTTGATTTTTAATGTTACTTTAATTATTTTTTATTATGATAATTATATATTATATAAAAATTAAAGATAATTTATTTTTAATCAATTAAATTTATTTTAATCTCTTATTTAATATTTAATAATAAATTACAAAATTATTTTATTTTATTAAAATAAAAATTTAAATACAAAATTTTATTTATTTTAAAATATTTAATTATTAATTCATATTTTATTTGGAATTTATGTATTTTAGAGATATTTTAATTATAATTATATTTATTGATATTTATTAATTCAATTATAGAATTAAATAAGTTATTAAATTAAATTAAATTATTCATAGTTTTATATAATAATTAATTGCAGCTAATTAAATATATAATATCAAATTAGATTATTCATAATTTGTATTAATGATTAATATATTAAAAAATTTAAAAATATATTTAGATGATAATAAATTATAAAAAACAGAATAAAAAATAAAAATCACTTTTTGTAGTTATTTAAATAAGTGAACATATGTGGACCATTTTGAAAATAAAAGGACTTTAGTTTTTAGATGCTTGCTTAAAAGCCAAAGGAAGTAGCTGAAAAAGAAGAGTAGCAGCGCTGAGGAATTGAAATCACATGAATTATTGGCCGAATTGAATTAACAAAGAGAATAGGTTTCAATTCCTCCTATGAATTCAATTCATGCATACTTTTCTGTTCCAACCAGGTGAATTGAATTCAATTACAACATTGAATTCAATTCACCTGGTTCCAAACAGGCTGTAAAGTAACTGAAGTAAAGAAAATAACTGAACCTGGGACTAATGGTTGCGGTGGAGAATCAAAATCGTTGAGGGCTTGGGCTACTATCAGGGTTGAGAGAATCAAAATCGTGAGTCGCAAGGCAGGTAGGGCGGTCGACGTCGGCCTCCTCACGAAAGCCACGGCCTTTAGTCTTCTTAGGAGCGGAGGAGAAGGAGGATGCTCCACCGGTGATGGCGGACTTGAGCTTGGGAGGACGGGCGACGCAAGGGGAGGCATTGATGTCGTCATCCATCAAATCGTCATCGTCGGGCTCGAAGTCCACTGTCTCAACGTCGACATTGGCCATAATGCTGTTATTCTCTAAAAATCTGGTTTCAATTCTAAGCTCACGTATAGTAAAAATTGTTTGGGAATGATGGAAGGATTCATAATGTTAAAATATTATTTGGAAGATAAATGAAATAGAATGTAATGTATAATGAATGACTTTTATACCTCTTATATTAAAATGGTTGTAGCAGGAGGTTTATTATTTTATTATTAATTATATAAAAATATTAGTATTAATTATTTAATATATTTTATTTTATTTTA
>JANZLX010167242.1:0-13761 GCA_025531955.1 Erythroxylum orinocense
AATCAGATTCCAAGTCCTTCATACCATTTGTAGCTCCATGTCTCTAGTTCACCACGAATCAGAAATCATCTCATTTCAGCCTCTACTGATTCAGAAAACATCAAAATATTGAAGTATGTTCAGTGAGATAACACCAGTTCATATGATTGAAGAACACACTCACTGTACACGTCTCACTCTTTTCACTCAATCTCTTTACATAAATTTCCGATAGATTCTATTTTTTTTAAGATGTAGAGAAAAGTCTTACGAATCCAATGGTTTAAGAATCAGGTCATTTGGAGGTCTAGAGAAGAAGTTATGGCCCAAAGACTCCAACACGTTTATGCCCTTACTTGAAATGTACATTTCTCAGTGCGAATACCATAACTTTTGCTACAGATGTCGGATTGACTTCGTGTTTCAACCATTGGAAAGAGGACTTCTATATTTATAACTTTCATGAAAACCTTAAGTGCCAATTCTATCGTCTACCTTCTGTATCATCTCACTTTTACAACGTCTCACATTCTTCTGTCTCATTTTCTTCTGTCTCATTTCTATCGTCTACTTTTCCATCTTTCAATTTTCCATCGTTCACTTTTCGATCATTCACTTTTCAATCGTTCACTTTTATATCATTCACTTTTCGATTTTTCACTTTTCGATCGTTCACTTTTCGATCGTCTCATTTTTTCGTCTACTTTTTATCGTCTACTTTCTTCTATCTGCTTTTTATCGTCTACTTTCTTCCGTCTGCTTTTTTATTGTCTACTTTCTTCCGTCTACTTTTTATCATCTACTTTCTTCCGTTTGCTTTTTATCGTCTACTTTCTTCCGTCTGCTTTTTATCGTCTACTTTCTTCTGTCTGCTTTTTTTTACCCAAAATGTCACCACTTATAAGGATCATAACTTTTGACTCTGATAGCCAAAATTTTCATAATATATACCGTTGGAAAGATAAAAGAACGCTCTACATCTTTATAGAAGGAAGCTTTGACAAAATATATTTATATAACTTCATGACAACTTTTGAGATTCTTAGAGATAGAATTGAAATTCGATGTCTTCATAAGAAATGTAGCCATAAGTTTCTAATTTAATCCAAATTAAGAATCATCTTGTTTGGACAACTATAGGAGAAGTTATGGCTAACAGATCGAAGCATACTTAGTGAACATTTTCCAGATCACTACTAATTTTATTTCTAAATCTTTCCTTATCACAACTCAAACCGAGATCACTCTTTCTACTCCTCATGTTCAATAAAATCACATTTAATATCAATTATACCCAGAAATTGTCAATGAATGCATGTACTAATTTTTATGCGAAAACTTTCCATATCTATATACATATATGCTAACATGATGCATGAACAAGAAAATGCATTGTCTTAGTTTCCCTTTGAGCTCACATGTACCAAGATTTCGGGTCCTAACCCTAAATATGGGGACGGGATGTTACAATTGTAGTTTCAAATAATAACAAACTGCTGAAGGAGATGGTGTAGGAATAACAACAATGAGACATATGGAGAATCTACAAATGCTTCACTGCTCAGGGCATTTGGGTACCATATCTGAAACCATCACCACCTCAATCATTGTAACGATTTCATGTTGTAACCTTTCTTTTTATTTTTCTTTTCATTTTTTACTTTCCTTTATGTGTTGTATGTTCTTCTCACATTAAAGACAATGTGTTGTCTAAATTTAAGGAGGTTTGAATTGCCATTTTCATCACGAGTGTGAATTTTCCATGTCATATTGTTAGTTTTTGTTTAGATTGACATGGTGTGTAGCATGAGTGTGAATTGTGTGAATGTTTCAATGACTATAACTTGATGGAATTATTTTAGCTTTGAACATAGACTTTTAAGTTGCAAAGACATATTAGCTTGTGAAATTTGTGTTCTAAGTAGCTTTTGTTGAATATGCATATTAATTAGGATATGATCACAGTTCGGTCACTTTGGGAAATTTGTACACACATTTATAATTATAATTCAATCTAATAAGTATCATCATTAGTAACCTTTCATGAAGACAATTAGCAAAAAGAATCGAGGTAGGTTATATGAATGTGAAAAAAAGTGTATAACTTTAATAAATAACTATTCTACTAGCCTTCGATTTATGAATAGAGCTACTAGCCAATTGAGAATATGATATCACTGAATAACCGGGGGACATTTGAAAAGTGTGTTTTTAGGTTATGTTTTTATTGTGTTTTCATGTGTTTTAAGTGCTTCTTTGTGTGTTTTAGCTCTAGTTTATTTAATCTTTAGCATCTTTTTTTGATCTTTGAAGTGTTTAGTTGTTTCTTTAAATTATCTAGTGCTTAAGGGTAATTTTGGAGCCTATTTTTAGGATGGATTGAAGCACCTTGTTGATGAATTGTGTAGGTATCATATTTGTAGCTATAGATGTGGTACAAGTGATTTAAAGGCACCACTGGGCAGACTTAGAGAATTCAGATAACAATGAAATCTGGTGGAGAGGAAGGATAATGTGTGAGGAGATTGTAATTCAAATTTCAATCAATCAGAGGTTCGAAGAAGAAGTTATGGCCAGAAGAGTGAAGAGTGCAAAAAGCTATCGGACAACAGTACATACCAAATGACCACCTCTGTATCACTGTACATCCCATTCCCATATTAAGATTTAGAATCCAAAAATACGGTACATGTGAGATTAATGAGAGATTAAGAAAATTTTGCATTTTCATGCCATGCATATTGTTAGCATACACGCAAGTGAATCTAAATTTTTGCACATATTAAAGTGACTGTATATGCATTAATCGGCATTTTAAGTATAATTGTTTATAAATGTGCTTATATTGAGAATTGTAAATTATTTGTATTGAAAACCAAATGGAAGAAGTATAAATAGTTGGATTACAATTTTGGTGAATTTTAGGAAAATATGTAGTATTGTAAACAAAATGGCATTAACATTTATTTTTGATTATTAATTGGGGAGTGTCATGACACCAACCAAGCATTTAACCTCCTTGCTTATAACCCACAATTTACACAATTAAATGACCATCTCCTTTGTCTTTTACTTAAATAAAATACTCTCTTCTTCTTTGTTCTCTTAAGCTACGACACCCTCACTCTCACTTTGCTTACGTTGAATTTGTATTAGCATCCTTCACCTTACGACTTTAACACCTTTTTAACTCCATCATGTTGATGAAAAACCCACCTATTCTACTTAGGCAAGATGAGGATCGTTTGATGTGGGGGGCTAGGGTTTCTTGGAGAGTCTTGAAGAAGCCTTAGGTAAATCAAGTAAGTTAAAATTTGTTCTTTGTGGGTTGTCTAAGTAAAAGCATATATGATGATAGTTAGTGGGAAATGATCATGATAGAGGAGTTGAATATATGTACAAAGTTGATGATGAATGTATATATATGTATATATTCTGTTATTAGTTTTCCTGATCAATCATGGACTATAATTTGTATATGGATGATATTGAGTTCAAATGGAGTTGAAAATTAAGATTAAATGGAGTTGAAAGAGTAGAAATGAATTTGGAGTGACGGATTTTGTGAAAGAAGATAAGGTAGAGATGTTGGTTCAGAATAAAAGAAAGGAAAGAGAAAAAGGGTGAGGAAAATTGTGTGGTCTGAATTCAAGGGAAAAACTGTATTGATATAGGAATATTTTGAAAAAATTGTCTCATAAAAATTTTAGATCTTTCTTTTATCTTTCCAACGGTATAAAATATGAAGATTTTGGATATCAGAGTGAAGAGATATGACCATTATAAGTTAGGATGTCATAGAGAATGTGTTAGACAGTACAACTTCGGTCTCGCTCGCAACATAGAAAGGTGCGATCGCACCCAGCCTCTGTTGCAATCGCAATAAAAGAAGGTGCTACTACACCCTGGGAGAAGCCTCAGATGCATTCGTAACATGGAAAGGTGCGATCACCCCTTGCTTCTTTCCACAATTTCACCAACATTTCGCGACCTGCAGGTCTTCTTAGACCTAAACAACTATGAATTTTTTGGCCATAACTTTGTCATCCGACCTCCAAATTAAGTGATTCTTAAACTAATAGATTCCTAACACATTTTTCTGTCGCTCTAGAAAAATTGGTAGCATTATGAATGAATTTGAAAGATTGATTGAAGGAAAGTGAGGGAATATGTAGGAATAGAATAAACTAGTATGATTTCACTGAACATGATTGGATATTTCAGTTATATCTTATTCTGTAGTCATACAAATGAGATTATTTTTAATTTGGAGTAAACTAGAGACATAGGGCTACATATCGTCTGAACAAATAATTTTATTTAATCTTTAAGAATTTCAATTTATAGATGAAATTATAGTGTACTGTTACAGAATGAGAACAATATGAAAATATTTGGAGTATAACTTTCAGAATACTGAACCAAATTGAATGATTTTGGTGTCATTAGAAACTTGAGACAGTAGGAACATCTGTCTGGAAGAAAGTGTTATCAAATTACTTCATCTTCCTTATCATAATGCTTATGGAAACTAGACCTGAAGGTCTGGAAAATTGGAGAAAATTTATAAGAAGAAACGAGAGTTTGGATAATCTGTAATCTTGCAATGTTGGAATAACATTAGTGAATGAATTGTTGATATTAAAGTACTGAAGGTAGGAGTTTGTTTAAAAATAAAGATACTTGCAGGATAGAGGTTGTGATTCTAAGAAGAGGAGTAAAGTGTATCAAATTAAAATGAATGAGAATTTGATAATGAGAGCAAACAATGCTAACAATGAAATGACGAATAATTGAGTTATAAAATGAGAATTTAGATAAGATGTGAAATTTGATAATATACCCGGGATTGTCATTGAGTATAGATTGTACATAGTCCGTATATAAATTTGTGCATAAATAAATGCTTATAATTGTGCAAAGTTATTAATGTGTGTGTGCAATGTTTATATTGAAATAGCTAGATGTGCAGGATAAACGTCTGCATTCAGACGTTTCTAGATCTTGGAAGCAAATCCTAATTTGGAGCATACTGTGAGTAAACCTAGATAGTCTTACTTTATTGCTTGTTTATTTATATTATGTATTGAATGATTATGAATGTGATTTGATTGTTGAATTCCAGACAATGAATGTCCTATGATTGTGATATATGAATGAAATATTGAAGTGTTACTTATATGTGAACATAATGAGACAAGTGCTTTTAAATGTGACCTCTGAATGTTGGACCAAGGTCTGATGAGCATGTATATGAGAATGTGTAAATGAGATCATGTGACTGACTGAAAATATGTGTTTGATGCATTTCATTACATGAATGCATGAAAGATAAAGGCAGTTGTGACTAAAGTAGCCGCCAAAAAAGAGCTTAAAGCTCAGAATGTGAAAAAGAGCCTAGAGCTCAGAAAGTGATTAAGAGCCAAAGGTTCACTTTGTAAAATGAACCCGGTATCCCCAATGGATACGTGATAGTTATTAATGATTCCGGTATCCATAATGGATACAGGACAGCTACAGGCACTTGGTCACAATAATAATAAATTGAAAGTGAGTGTCATAAGCATCATATATGCATTTGATGTGTATGATTTGAATAATTTGACTGAGTATGAATTGTATGTGTTATATGATTGAGTGAGCCATCGAGGATAGTCGCTCACTGAGTTCGCAAAACGAACCCAAAATTTGCAACTATTTTTTAGGCTCCAAATAGTACCCCATTAGATAAACAGGAGTATACCTACTATATTTTAGTAAGAGGTAGAGGTTGGGATTAGTTTGAGTCTACATTTGTATTTTGTTTATTTTGTATCAAATTAAGTCTTCTACAATTATTGTAACTTGTGTATTCGAATACTTCTATTTTCTAATAGCTTCCTAAGCGGAAAGGTTTGTAAATGAGATTGATCTTGAGTGTAGTAATAATAAATGTGATTTTGATGTTATGAAAGAAAAGAATGGGCTCAAATTTGATTACTGATTTTTGCATATGCATATGTTATTTTTTTAAAAAAATTATGCTGAGAGTTCGAGTGTTTGACTGTTCTAGCATGCTGCTCTTGCGGGATACGTACTCAGACCTCATTCAGGATGTCTGGTATGTGTCTCCAGAGGGTGAGGTGCTACAATTTGGTATCAGAGCCTAGAATTAGTATCTTACATGGGCATTTTTCAAAATATGTGTCAAGCTACATGCATTTTAGTCATGTCATAGCAGATAGTAGCAACTGATTCCTAGTCTAAGTTACATTTACATGAGGTATATGCATGAGCATTTATTGAGAGTCTGCGTAGTTAGAAATAGTTATAAAAATGACGATATGCCAGAATCTGAGAAAACGGAAGTTTATGGATAATTAGAAATGAGAGATAGTATATGGTTAAATATGATGGATAATGATTTAACACAATTATATTGGTGGATGTATTATGGAATATCATGTCAATATTGTACTATGATGGTATACCCCTGAATGAGATTAAACGTGAATGAATTGTCATGGAATGATTGGGCAAAATAAAGATATTAGTAGAAATGATGAGATTAAAGTTTATAAGCCAAGTTGAAAGAAAATAAATCTTTCTATAACCTTGAAAGGATGAATTTGGACTTAGAATGGTTGTGTGATTATCATGATAAGAGCTTATGATTTAGTATAAGAATATATCTGTGGAATGGAGACTAGAGTTTCATAATCATTACGCCTCTATAATTATGAATTGATTGAGAATATAAATATGGGAGATGAAATAAATGACAATAGGAAGATGAGATAGAAACGAGATAAAGAAAAAGATGATGAATCAAAAGAGAAGAGTTAATGCACCCAATATGGTAGTTGAGTCATTACAACATGATGTAACACTAGGAGAGGTAAATTTTTGAGAATTGGGGTAAAGTTGATGTTAGTATATGTCAATGCGAGGAAACCTCAATTGTAGCAAGGATAAAGAGAGAAATATTGTCTAGAATCAATTGAGATCAAAGTATTACCATTGTAAGCTAATTAGTGATTTGTCAAAAATAAATCTTTGAATAAAGTGGGATGACGTTAATGATACGCACTTAAGCATATGTGACAATAATGATGTCTACTATTCCATCGGGTTTTGGTAACCAGAACATTAGGACCTTATAAGAAACAATAGAAAGTGATCTTCTTGAGGTACTAAGCATGTATAATAAGCAGTGATGGAAATAGTGGATTGATAAAGGTTACATGAATAATATAGATGTTATAAATAAGAAATCTTATTTCGAAAAATAATTTCACTGAATTAGATTAAGCAGATCAGATAGTTTATTCTTAAGAATGATTAATGATGGAAAAAAATCAGAAATAATATTGGAGTCCTAATCTTAACGAAGAATCAAACATAAGATGTAGAATATGCTACAGAGAGTGTATGCATTTTAGTGATGAAAAGTATCCAACTACATGATTGGCTTCTTGAATTTGAGGTGACATTAGGTATATGAGATATAAATCTGATCAGATCAATGTGTTACTAACATAAGTAATTAAGATTTCTAATAAATCGAAATGTATGGAGAAACTAGTATGAATGAGCAGGTATTAGAATAAATCCATATGAAAATCAGGGAAAATTAAATGAATTGAGAAAATCATTCGAGAAAAGAAGTCAATTGAGAAAATGAAAATATTATATGAGAATACTACCTCATTGAGGAGTTAGATACTTAAAGAATTACGAGAACAAATCATGAGCACAAGGAGTTTTGGGTTATATCTATTGGAGTTAACAATGGCTCGACAGTATTATTGTATTGAAGATTAAAGTGATCTAAGCAAAATTGTATCAATTAGTGACTATGATCATAGATGGTATTTTAAATGTATTCAAATAGTAAAGAGAACATTTTGAATACTTGAGGAAATCTTACATATCATGAAGGTAGAAATAGTTATATGCCAAGTTCCATAAAAGTGAACCTTAGCTTGATCAAATAAATTGTGGGTGGTATAGTATTTGAACATGGCACATTGGGAGTTCTTTAGAACTAGCTATATGTTGGATACTACTAGAGACTTTCAAGGGGTTTTTAGTGATCTTATCCTTTAATGTTTAAACCGTACAAGTGATGAATGTAAAAAGAATTTTGAGGAACTATAACCCCAATGTTAATTATGTTAATTAGATTTGGAGATTTCGCAATATATAATGAAGTTTCACATTAGAGATTAAGATACAATTTGTTGCAATATTATAAAGTGATTTTGTGTGTAAAGGGACAATTGAAGCCTCATGAGCTGAATTTTGATACATGATTTAGAATTTGTTGCAATAGTAATTTCTTGAAAATTTGGAGACATTATATATATACAGAAACATTTCAGAATTTATAGAAATCATTAAAGTGTGACACAATTATTAAGTTTGAAAGAATTGAAAATGAGACTGAGACAAGGGATAGAGTTACTAGAAGATTGTGATGTACAAATGGGTATTTCCCAGTAAAGCTAGTGTTGTAATCTGATGCATCGAACAGAAAATTCAATATCAGTGTATCATAAATTTAGATATTAAGGTTACCAAACTAGTGCAATGAAGAGTATAGAATGTTAAGTTGAATTTTGGCAAATCAAAGTAGTATTAGCTGTTGAATTTAAGATCAGTTTGACATGGAAAGATTGGCAAAGCCCAAATTGAGGATTCAGAAATTGTGAATCATATTAAGGAATTGAAAACGAATTTGACTTTCGAGTTGAATAGGAAAAATGATATTTTGTGATTAAAATAAGAAGTATATGTACCTGATAAAGAGACCATTAGAGAAAGCATATGAAACAACTGAAGCTATACATCCTAATAGGAATACGTCGATTAGTACTTAACGGTAGAGGATATAAGATCAAGTGACTGCATGTATAAGTTGCCAACAATCTTAATTGTTGGAGATATGCTTAAAACTTATATTTTGGAGTTTATAAGAACATGAGGTCAATGTATAGTCATAATTGACTTTAAGTATATCAATCATTATCTTAGTGATATCATTAGAATATTATATGAGGCATTATACGACAAAAAGAGTCGTTCACCCTTACATTGAAATAAAGCGGGCCTAAAAATGGTTGAAGACTATAATTGATTCGAGATACTGTAATGAGTGAAATGAATCTATAATAGAAAGTAAGTGACTCAAGAAAGACGAGTGAGTTTGGTGGATCAACATCAAAGTTACGGAATATAGTGTGATAGACATAAGAATTGAGTGTGTTAACACTAAAAAAAAGTGAATAACAAAGGAAAGATGAATTGTTTTTGTGATTACCACCTTGGTAAGCTGTGCTCAGATTCAGAGAAATGATAAGTTAAGACGATATGAATTGGTCTGTTCAAAATTATTATGAGTTAGTGTTACTGATAAAATATGTCTTAGATTTATAATATGTGATATGTGAATATGCTACAAAATAATGATATGATCTGACAAAGATGTATCGTCGGCTTGCAAAGTGAAAATTTTGAGTAACCTGAATTATATTGAGGAAATTTTTAAGATAGTGTGATATCTGAAGAAATGATTAGAGGGGATTATTACATTGACAATGGTCAATTAGAAGAAATTATTCGAGTGATGAAGTTAAATGGGAAACGGAGGAGTATTTTAGGAAATAATAACCTTGCCTTCCTGATCAATCAGATAAGAATTTCGAGGATGAAATTTATTAAGGAGGGGAGAAATGTAACATCCCATTCCCATATTAAGAGTTAGAATCCAAAAATACGGTACATGTGAGATCAATGAAAGATTAAGAAAAATTTGCATTTTCATACTCATGCATATTGTTAGCATACATGCACGAGAATCTGAATTTTTGCATACATTAAAATGACTGTACATGCATTCATTGACATTCTGGGTATAATTGTTTATAAATCTGCTTATATTGAGAGTTGTAAATTATTTGTATTGAAAACCAAATGGAAGAATTATGAATAATTGGATTACAATTTTGGTGAATTTTAGAAAAACATCTGAAAATTTGGGATTTTTTTGAAAATTAAGGCTGTTTTTGGACTAGAAAATTGCCAAGTGGCAAAACAATTGATGAATAGTAGTAGAAAAAAGAGTTAAATGGCAGTGGAAAAATTGTATATGTGACATTAAGATTTAATGACAAGTGCCAATGAAAATTGGGAGACAACTAGATTAGAAATTAGAGACAAATGGAGTGATTTCTAAGAAATATATAGTAGTGTAAACAAGATGGCATTAGCGTTTATTTTTTATTATTAAGTGGGGAATGTCATGACATGTGTCATGACACCCATGAAGCATTTAACCTCCTTGATTATAACCCACGATTTAGACAATTAAATGACCATCTCCTTTGTCTTTTACTTAAATAAAAGACTCTCTTCTTTTTTGTTCTCTCAAGCTACGACAGCCTCACTCTCACTTTCCTTACGGTGAACTTGTGTTACCATCCTTCACCTTACAACTTCAACACCTTGTTACCTCCATCATGTTAATGAAAAACCCACCTGTTCTACTTAGGCAAGATGAGGATCATTTGATGTGGGAGGCTAGGGTTTCTTGGAGAGTCTTGAAGAAGCCTTGGGTAAATCAAGTAAGTTAAACTTTGTTCTTCGTGGGTTGTCTAAATAAAAGCATATATGATGATAGTTAGTGGTAAATGATAATGATAGAGGAGTTGAATATGTGTAGGAAGTTGATGATGAATGTGTATACATATGTATATACTGTTATTAGTTTTCATGATCAATCATGGACTATAATTTGTATATGGATGATATTGAGCTTAAATGGAGATGAGAATGAAGAGCAAATGGAGTAGAAAGAGTATGAATGAATTTGGAGTGATGGATTTAGTGAAAGAAGATAATTTAGAGATGTTGGTTTAGAATAAAAGAAAGAAAAGAGAAAAAGGGGAGAGGAAAAATGTGTGGTCTAACTTCAAGGGAAAAACTGTATTGATATAGGAAGATTTCGACAAAATTGTCTTATGAAAGTTGTAGATCTTTCTTTTATCTTTCCAACAGTATAAAGTATGAAAATTTTGGATATCAGAGTGGAGAGATATGACAATTACAAGTTAGGATGTCATCGAGGATACATTAGATAGGACAGCTTCGGTCGCACTCGCAATATAAAACGGTGCGATCACACCCAACGCAACTAGCAAAGGTGCGACTGCACCCTGGGAAAAGCCTCAGGTGAAATCACACCCAACATCAGGTGTGATTTCAACAACCGAAGGTGCGACTGCACCCTGGGAGAAGCTTCGGGTGCATTTGTAATATAGAAAGGTATGATCGCACGTTGCTTCTTTCCACAATTTCACCAACATTTTGCGACCTGCAGGTCTTCCCAAACTTGAACACCTCTGATTCTTTTGGCCACAACTTTGTCATCCAACCTCATAATTAAGTGATTCTTGAACTAATGGATTCCTAATACATTTTTCTATCTCTCCATAAATATTGGTAGCATTATGAATTGATTTAAAGAAGATTGATTGAAGGAAAGTGAGGGAATCTGTTGGAATAGTATGAACTGATATGATTTCACTGAACATGATTAAGTATTTCAGTTATATCTTATTTTGTAGTCATACAAATGAGATTATTTTTTATTTGGAGTAAACTAGAGACATAGGGCTAAAGATTGTCTGAACAAATCAAATTTTTATTTAGTCTCTAATACTTTCAATTTCTAGATGAAATTTGAGTATAGTGTACAGTTACAAAATGAGAATAGTCTAACAATATTTAGAGTTTAACTTTTAGAATATTGAACCAAATTGAATGCTTATGTTTCATTAGAAACTTAAGACAATAGGGAACATCTTTCTTGAAGAAAGTGTTATCAAATTACTTCATCTTCCTTTTCAGAATGTTCATGGAAAATAGACCCAAAGGTCTAGAAAATTGGAGAAAATTTATAGGAAGAAAGGAGAGTTTGGATAATATGTAATCTTTTAATGTTGGAATAACATTAGTGAATGAATTGTTGATATCAAATTACCAAAGGTATGAGTTTGTTTGGAAACACAGATATTCAAAGGGTAGAGGTTGTGATTATAAGAAGAGGAGTAAAGTGTGACAAGTTAAAGTGAATGAGAATTTGATAATGAGATCAAACAATGCTAACAATGAAATGACGAGTAATTGCATTATAAAATGGGAATTTTGATAAGATGTGAAATTTGATAATATACCAAGGATTGTCACTGAGTATGCATTGTACATAGTCCGTATACATATTTGTGCATAAATAAATGCTTATAATTGTGCAAAGTTATTAATGTGTGTGTGCAATGTGTATGTTGCAATATTTGGATGTACAGGATAAACGTCTGCATTTAGATGTTTCCAAACCATGGAAGCAAATGTTGATCTGGAGCGTACTGTGAGTAAACCCAGATGGGCTTACTTTATAGCTTGTTTATTTATATTATGTATTGAACGATTATGAATGTGATTTGATTGTTGAATTCCGGACAATGAAGGTCCGTTGATTGTGATATATGAACGAGATATTAAAGTGTTACTTGTATGTGAACATGATGAGACAAGTGCTTCTAAATGTGACCTCTGAATGCCAGACCAAGGTCCAATGAGAATGTATATGAGAATGTGTAAATGATATCATATGATTGATTGAAAATATGTGGTTGATGCATTTCATTATTGAAAGCATGAAAGATAAAGGCAGTTGTGACTAGAGTAGCCACCGAAAAAGAGTTTAAAGCTTAGAATGTGAAAAAGAGCCTAGAGCTTAGAAAGTGATTAAGAGCCAAAGGCTTACTATGTAAAATGACCCCCATATCCCCAATGGATGCGATACAGTTATTATTCAGCTTGATATCCGCAATAGATACGACACAGCTATAGGCATTCGGTCACAACAATAATAAATTGAAAGTGAGTCTCATAAGCATCATATATGCATTTGATGTGTATGATTTGAATAATTTGACTGATTTTAGTATGTGAAATATGTTCCAATGAATGTGAATTGTATATGTTATGTGATTGAGTGAGCCAGCGAGGATAGTCACTCGCTGAATTCGCAAAAGTCACCCAAAATTTGCAATTATTTTTTAGGCTAAAATGATTACCCCATTAGGTAAATGGGTGACCATGCATTGTTACGCTAGTCAAAATAAAATAACTAGATGTACTACTATAGCAGTGGTGAGTCTAAGTCGATCCCACAGAGAGTGGGTAAAGTTTTTGGAATGAAATTAACCGGTGTTTAGGTTTAATGGAGGGTTTTGGATTTTTGAAAGAAGAAAATAAAATGAAACTAACTAATGAAAACAAATTAAAGTAAACATGCAAAAGATGATAAAAGTGGGTAATTCAGTAAGGACCCAGTTCCTTGGTTTAATCTCATCCTACACCCTAATTAAGAATATTTTATTGATTTGTTGTTCTTTAACCTCTCCTAGCAACTATTAATCGTAGGTTAATAATTAGCCCAAGTTTTCCCTTAGGTTTTGTTTAATCAAGATACGATCGTTAATTTAACCTAACCACTGAATAACCTAGGATACGATCTCTAGATTTAATAGGCAGTAGCATTATGAATTAGAAAAAATAATTAATCAAGGCTACAATCACATACGATGCGTCATTTAATCTAGGTGATGTTATCCTTAATGATTACGAATCATTAGTCGCTACACATGAATTTCAACATAATAATTACGGATTATATCGAAATTCTAGCAATGGGATTGAAATTAATAATTCAATGAACGCATTAAAATCACCAATCAC
>JANZLX010167303.1:0-13751 GCA_025531955.1 Erythroxylum orinocense
TTAATTTCTTTAATATATTTAATTAATGCTACTTACCTCTATTAATGCTAACTTAATTTACTTAATTTAATCTAATCGTGCTTGATTAATCATAAAAAAATTTCGGGCCTAACAAGGCTCATTTTACAAAGTGAGACATTGGCTCTTAAACACATTTAGAGCTTTAAGCTCATTTTCGGTGGCTACTCAGGTCACAACTCTTATTATCTGATCATACAATCATATATGGAATACATCTCTCAAAATCAATCATGTCATGAACATTTAGTTCGTCACATTCACATACAAGTAGCACTTCAATATCCCATTCATATATATCAAATTCATCGGACCTTCATTGTCTAGAATACAACAATCAAAACACATTCATTCAACAATCCAAACATAATACAAAACAAACATTTAATTGAGTGAGACCGTCTAGGTTACTCATAAGTTGCTCCCGAAGCTACTTCCTAGAAGTTTTGGCAACGCCTGGAGGTTGACGTTCCAGTTGCTCCTCTATATCAAATAACATACACATATATCACAATTTGCACAATTAAAAGTGCTTAACAATGCACATGTATGTAATGAAATATGTACAATGCATGTTCAGGACAATCCTGGGTATTTATCTATTAGTTTCGACACATAAACGATCCCATATCAAAGCTCACCTATGTATAATTTATACTTAGGTTTATACCTTAATAAAAGTGTTCCTCTATGTCTTATGTTTCTATTGAAAAAATCATTCAATTTGATTTAGTAATTTGAAAGCTAAACTTCAAACATTTTCGGACTGTTCTTATTCTAAAACAGGATATTATGCACAACTTCCATCCAGAAATTGAACATCTTAGAGACTGAATCAAAATTCAAATTCTTTATATGATTTGTAAGCCTATGTCTTTAGTTTACTTAACATTAAAATCATCTCATTTGGAACCCTATAGATCCAAATATATTCAAAATACCAAAGTATGTTCAGTAAAATAACACCAGTTCATACTATTTCAACAAGTTCCCTCACTTTCATTGAATCACTATTTTTCAATTCAATTCAAATGGCTATGATTTTTGATGGAGAGGTAGACCAATGTCTTACAAGTCCAATGGTTTAAGTCTCACGTCATTTGGAGGTCTTGAGAAGAAGTTATGGCCTATTATGCATGAGCATAAAATGCATTTCTAATCTCCCAGTACCCTTTCATATTTACTGTTCTAGCCTCCCCACAGGTAATGGAATGTTACAACGATGGCAGTGGTAGCTTATATTGGCAATCAAAGTCACGTCTATGTTGCTAGGGTTTGGAAAGAAGGAGGAAGATGGGGTTTGGATATAAATTTAGGATATTCTAGGTTAGGAATAAGGAATTTTAAGCCTAGAAGAAGGTGTGCTTCATAATAGGGTTAATGAAACCTTAAGCTGGTATAAGGTAAATGCATCCTTAATTTGGATTAAAGTAATCTAATAGTGTACAAAAGTATCTTTGAATTAGAATATTTTATTTCAAAATTAGGATATCACAAAAGTTAAGGCTAGGTCAAATTTTAATGTTTTAAATATTAATTTAATTTTAAATTTAAATCTGATGCTTTTATTAATGTGATTAAGATTAATAATTATATTGATTTCTAACCAAATTTTATAATATTATTGTCTAGAACTAGAATTAATTATATTTCAATTTAGACTAGAATTAAATATTTAGATTCCTTTGTATTTAAGAAAAATGTTTCCTAATTTGATTAAGAAAATTTCTTAACTAAAATTATTTATTTGGATTTAATTGAGATAAATTAAAATTATTTTTTAATGTATTTAGAAAATTATTTTGCTATTTATCTAAAGATTATTTATTTATTAATTTGTTATTAGAAAAGGTAATTTTCTTTATTAAATTTGAAAATTTTGTTCTCATTTATTAATTGAGAAAATGGGTCTTCATTAATATTTTAAAGTTATGGTTATAATTTATTGAGAAATAAATTTCTAATTAACTAAAACTATCTTTAAATAAATAATGAAAGGACTTTTAATTAAATTTAAAGTATTTTAATTAATTTTAAAAGTTGTTTTTTTAAATTTAAATTTTTTTAGTTAAGGAAAATATATTTCTAGTTAGATTAGAATGTCTTGTTTTTAAGGTAAATAAATGAATTGATATTAAAAGGATCCAACGTACATTAACCAAGCTATAGCTAACAAGGCTAACCCCCAAAATAAAGCCAGACTGGGTGGTCACAAACTACCAACATAAGCTGAACTGATAAGGTGAGTTACAAGCATAGTATAGATTTCATTACGTCAGAAATTTCAGGGAGTTTGGTCCTTGCTAGAGCTATGAGTCTCAACCTAAGGAGAAGCTTTCTTCAACTAGAAACAACATCAATTATATAATGTCCAAATAGAGCATTATTACTTCCCCTCTAGATATAGTGGATAAGCACTCTTGATGTTGATCTACATATCATCATGTCACCATTGCTTTTGAACTTTAAGTTCCTTATCCATGCTAGTATATTCATCCAACTAGAAATGGGCATGCCATTCCTACTAAAATTTAGAAACAATATAATGTAGCTGAAAAATTGTAGTTAAAGAACAAGTGTTCGTGCGTTTATACTTCCAACTTGGATAAACCATAATTGTAATCTTCAACAAGGAATTTTAGTCTACCCCTAGTTCTTAATCTTATGGAAATGGCTAAAATAAGATGAAGGAGTGAGATTATTTAGTGTAAGAGTTCCACACTAGCTTATGCCATCCCTATTTAGTTAAGTTACCCATTAGTAGAAGTAGAGACATTTCCATCCTTGTTTGGTAACCACTGAGTGTAGTATCGGGAGAAGTAATTGATGGAGTAGTTTAGCATGTGTTAAAGTATCTCTTAAAAACCCCTTAAGGATTGGAAAGGCCAACACCATCTACCATCTTTGATTAGACACTTTGTCTTTGTATTTGTTGGTACTGTTGCACTTAGATTGGAGAATTATCTAAGGATGTATAAAAGACCAAACTTGTGCCAGTTATTTAACTTGAAGAAGGTAGTGTGTCCATTCCCAATCTTATACTTCACTTGAGCTTATATAAAGGACATAGTTTTCAAGATTAGCTGAGAGATATAAGGGAAAGCTTGCTTATTTTTCATTATCCAAATGTAGTCATTTTTTAGATGGTACATATGAATCCACCTTATCCATAAGCTTTCTTTTCCCTCATAAATGTTCCATAACCTTTTGGCAAATAAGACTTTAAACATCTTATTTATAGTGATCAATATGAGTCGTCTATATTCCTTAGGACTACAAGGTCTACTCCATTTTACCTTTGAGAATTTTGTATTAGGACTACAAAGTCTACTCAATTTTACCTTTAAGAATTTTGTATTTCCTCCGGCTTTGCCCCATATGAAATTTCTAATAGCTTTTTCAATTTCTTTCATGATGGTTTTAGGTAGAGAAATATATAACCACTAGCAGACATAAAGGTGTATTTGAATTGAAATAGCTAATTGCAATCTACCTCCACATGAGAGAAATTTTTTACACTAAGAGTTGATTCTCCTTTGAACTGATACCAAAAGAGGGACACAATATTCAACATTTAGAATTTTGGAATATATAAGAACGCCTAGGTATTTGAAAGGCAATTGCTTAATCTCCAAGACAAGGAGAAGGGGTTGAATGCAAACCACAATACTAGTTTTACACTCAAAACTGTAAATATACAGGTCGTAACTTGTAGTTAAAAGCGGATATCAATCCCACAAGGATTATGCTTAGGCACCACCTAATTCAGGTTGTTCTTTGTTTAAGAAATCGATTCAATCAAATTTTAATAGATAAGTAAAATAAATACAAACTAAAGGTAAAAGGAAACAACGCAACCTAAACCAAAATCATAAACTAAAACTTGGAGAAAATCAGGATCAAGAATTAAGATTTGTCATTATCCCTATTTGCTCCCCTCTAGTTAATTGACTCAATTTATGCTTGGCCCAAGATTTCCTAAAATTTTGTCTACCCTCTCTCAAGGTGCAACTAAATGTCAATAGTTAAATAAATTAGGATTAACTTTTAGATCTTTTGATGTGCAAATCTTTCCCCAAACATTCAACTAGATATGAAGCTATCCTATAAGCAGTGTATTAATCTATTGAAATCTCTTTCTAATAAATTGATAACTTAATATATTTATAGGTCTATTAAATTTCAACCCTTTTTGTATATTTAACACAGATTATCAAGCTCATTCTCTCGATTTGTTGCAAGGTTTAAGCTCAATAAATAACACAAACATTTGTATTATTGAATCAACAACTAAAGGTTCACAAATAGTTCAAAAAACAAATACATGATAAACATGCTAAAAGAGAAAAAAAATAGAAATAAGAACTCGAAGGGGTGATGTCCTCCTTTCTTTTGCTTAAATTTGGAAAATCTGGATGACAAAATGCTTTCTGCTCAATTGGGAAGGAAAAACTTGATTCTCCACCTATCTTCCGGCTCTCATTATGCCTTTTAGCCCCCAAAGGCTAGTTTCCATAACTCCCTTCAACCCTATGGATTTGTGACATTATAAATCATAAAACCTTAAAAAAATAAGTGAAACTCGTGTGACTCCTTGGGCTAAGCATCTTATGATGGTGGGTCAATATGACAGAAACTTTCTCCATCGTGGGAAATATGCCCTTTCCCACGGTCATGGGCTCTTACTTTTTAGCAGCTCCACTTCTCTTCTCTTCTCTTGGTCCCTAGCTTAATCACAAAGGTGTCCACCCTCCATTTCTAGACCAAATTATCAATTCTTACCCTAAACCAAAATCAAACACAAAAGAACAACCATGAAGATCAAACTAAACAAAAACACAAAAAACAAGTGCTAAAACACAATAACTAACCTATTAAGCTAGAAATAGATGCCAAATACTTAGAAAAACACACACTAATGCACAACTATCAACTTTCCCACGCTTAAATATTTGCTTGTCCTCAAGCAAAATCAAACACAACCAGTCAATTCCATAGATTCATCTTCACAAAGATCAAAGCATGCAATCCCTCAAAGTTTGGCCAACTTAAATGTCAAGCTATTACACATATCATGACTACTTTTCATTAAGGTTCATAAGCAAACTCAATTTATGGCACCATCACTCAAAGATAAGTATAAACATACAATGAATCTTCCTCATGGTTTCACTCATTTCAGTCAATTGTTTGATGGTTAGTGTTTTGTTCAAGCTCCCTATAGGAAACTACACTACGATAGGCTTGCTAATACACAAATTCTCCTCTACAATGATTACATGCATAAATAGATCAAAAGGACTTGTTTCAGGTTGTAATGCGGTAAGGGCTAAGGTGGGTCAAAAAGGGTAAAGGGTTTAACACAAGCCTTCATAAAGTAATAAGTGAACAAAGGGATAAGAAAACATGTTTCTGAGATACAAATGAAAATAAACTACTACTCCACTTTTATTAATGCTACCAAAACGTTATTCCTTTTTCTTTTCTTTTTTCTTTCTCTTTTTTAAATAATTGAAAAAACAATAAACAAAATAGAAACCAAATATAATGTGATCCAAGATTAGAAGTATCACTCAACTCATCTAAAAAAAAATCGTAGCAAAAATTCCAAACTAATGCATCACTTAATACTCTACTAAGCTTGTGAATGGGTAGGCTAATGGGGTTCTAGGTTTTAAAATATGTGGTGTTTTCAAGAAAAAATAGGTTGCCTTCTTTACACTAACATAGGGGAATAGGTTGGTACACGAGTTTGAGGCTGAGTTGAGAGAGCTTGCCACCTATGTCCCGGAATAGTGGCAGATGAAGAGAATCTATGTGTTCAGTTTGATACTGGATTGAATTTGGCGATCCAGGAAAGGATGACGGTTACCCCCACTACCATTATCAAGGAGATTGTATAGTCGGATAAGAGAGCCGATAAGTTAGTGAAAGAGCGCGAAAGACAGTGGGAGGAAAGGAACCAAAAGAGGAAGGGAGGAGGTTCCTCTAACCAACAGCCTACGAGGAGCCGTGGTAACTCAGCTTCGGGTTGTATTGGAGGTGCTACATCATTAGCTGTCAATTTACAGTCACCACGACCAAGAGGTTAGAGCACTACCCCTACTACTATCTCTGCTTCTCGAGCTTGATCATATCGATGTAAACAGTGTAAAAACTGTAGAAAGGTACACTCAGGCAAGTGTACGTAGTCGAGAAAGTGTTTTCACTGTGGAGAGACAGGGCATATGAGGAGAGATTGTCCACAGCTAGCTTGGATTTCAACTCGAGAAGAAGATAGCTCGGTGTAGCTAGTGAGACACAAAAGGGAGATTGCCAGGGTAGGTGGTCAATCTTCTGGGTCCACACAGAGGATTGGTGTGGGAAGTAGTACACCTCCAGCAGGTCAGCAACGTCCTGCTTTGCGAACATAGTCTTTTGGATCCACACAGAGGCCTGGTATTGGTTAGAATTACCACTGGACTTGGATAGGATCTATAATGTGTTCCATGTCTTGATGCTTAAAAAGTATATGCTAAACCCATCTCATATTTTGGAGACACCTCTAGTAAAGCTGAGGGAAGACCTAAGTTTTGACTTAAAACTAGTCCAGATTTTGGATCGACAGATAAAGAGGTTGCGCAGTAAGGAGGTTCCCATTATCAAAGTTCTTTGGAAGAGCAACAAGATCAAGGAGATGACATGGGAGCCTAAGAATACTATGAGGCGTCAGTACCCCCATTTATTTGTATCCTCAAATTAGAAGTTTCAAGGACGAAACTCTTTTGGGGGTGGGGGAGGACTTGTAACGCCAGACTCTTTGAGCACTTTTGTATTATTCTACACTTGGAGACACTATTGTATATTGATATTTACATGGTTGTATATGAGTTCAAAGATGTATTTAAATCCTTGTGGGTATATATGTTAGTGATTTATAATGTTATATGCCCTTACATGAACTTAGAGTTCCTTCGTATGCGAAATCTCAGAGATTTCTGACATATAAGCTTCTAAGTTTGTAAAACCGAGTCCATTGGATGGATATGACCATGGTGGCTGAGTTAAATGTGTTCTAATGCCTAAGAGATTAGACATGATTTATAGACTTATTGGACACTTCGAAAGCTTGATTGGAAAAGTTAATGTCCATAAGAGCTTATTTGCCAAATGTTAAAAGTTAAAGGACTTAATTGTAATTGTTTAATTTTTGGAGGATCAATATGTAATTTGACAAAGTTAAGGGACTTAATTATTATTTTCAAAAGCCCGAGGACCAAAATAAAAATAAAAGTTTTGGTTATTCCCAAATTTTGGACTTAATTGCAAATTTATGAAAAATTTGGAGGGTATAATGGTATTTTCATAAAATCTAAGGGCAAAAAAGTAATTTCACCATATTTCGTGAAAGAAGAGTCAATATTCTAGACCCTTCTCCATGTATGGCCATGCACCCCACCATTAAAGACTAGAAACATTTTGTTTTAATTAAAAGAAAGGAGAAGAGAGGAGGAGAAGAACCCATTTTCGGTCATCACTCAAATTCTAACTTTTTTTTAATTCTCCAACCCAAATCAAGGTTTTCTAAGTTAATTTGGGATCAAGGAACTCAAATCTACATTATATTTGAGAAATTCTCAAAGGATTTTAAGATATCAACAAAGGAAAGTTTAGGTAAATTTGGTCTCATCTCTCTCTATATTATGATTTTGAGTTTGGTGTTATGATATGTTGTTCTATATGCTTGAATATGCATGAAACATGGTTTATATGAATGAAATGAGTCATAGAGAAGTCCCCTTAAGTCAAAACCGAAATGTTCTCTTTTTGGTGAAAGTTTGTGAAACTTTTGAATATTTTTTTGAAATTGATGATTTAAATAAATTCTATGGTGTTAATTGTACATGTATAATGTGAATTGATGATGAAAAATGAAGAAGATGTATAATGGATAAGGCTTGGTCGAAATTATGGGAGAATAAATGGAATAATGTAATGAGTTGAATAATTATGATGAATATGGCCTAAATGAAGGGAATTGGATTGAATGGAGTGGTGAATTGTGTTGTTTTTTGGAAATGTTTGTTATAAAACAAGATAGGAGCATGAATTACTATGATAAAGTCATCAAAATATGACTTGAAAGTCATGCACATTAGGATTTTGATAAAATGCCTAAATGAACTTGACTTAGGATTTAAGGATTCGTAATGATATGCTTTGGAAAGAGGCTTTCATGTTTACTTAGAGTAAACTTGAATTTTTTTCTTAGATTGATGAGTAATGACCTAAAGTGCTTGAATAAGAATGTGCTTAATTATGTTTTGAAATGAGTGAGTATTGGATTAAAGGCATTAAATGCCCTGGAAAATGCAAAGGAAAAGCTAATGCGAATAGTAAGGGAAGTAACCATGTGAGAAGCTTAATGGCCGAATCCTATAGTTTAAAGATAGCGATGTTGTGTTTTATACGCTTATGTGATGGCGTATAAATATTAGATACATGTTTAAGTTGTAAATACATTGTATATTTTTATAAATAAAGGATTGGGAGCTGTGAATCAAGGAGCTCGTACTGAGGATAGTTGAAGTCAAGGGACTGTACACCTTCTTTTGAGGTGAGTTGGGTATATCTCTTAAATGAGATTAGAACATCCTAAGACATGCATGATGGGTTGTATGTGAATTATGAACCTAGGTAATGTATAGTAGAATTGAATCTCAAATGGATACTAATATGCTTATGTATTTAAGAAATGACATTGTTTTGAATAACACTTTGCACTTGAAGTGCAAAAGATGACTTTTATTGTAAGAAATAATGTTTTGGAATTTACACATGCATAATTGAGTCATGTATGCTGCGTATTTGTGTTCTTTTTATGCTTAGAGTCATGGCAAGATTCGATTTTATCGATTAGATCGATAAATAACGGCATGGTACCTTACTTGATTTTTGTACTTAACTATATGATTTTTTTGTGATTGAAGAGGTAAAGATTGGCCAATCTTGTGCTATGCATAACAAATTAAACAACTCTTATACCCTTAACGTTGGTACATAAAGTCAAGTCCCCATATCGATATCTTTCTAGAGGACTTGCGGGTGATTCCACACCTAAGGTTTGGACACCAATGAGGTCATCACCTAGGGTCATGGCGCTCTTGTCAACTGTAGTCCAGACTCACCATGGATGAAAGTTGAGCCAACATTAGGAATCAATGGGTGTGAACACTAGTTTGGTTGACTAGTGGTGACACACATGATTATTTTGGTTTATTTTGAGATTTGATTTATACATGTGATGCTTTTTCTGCTTTTGTGTACTAGAATTGGAACTTATATTCATTGGATAAGTGATTAATAGGCTAGGCCTATGTGGTTCCTAACCAGTATACGTTGAGTCATAGGCTAGGTCTATGTGGTTCCTAACTAGTATACATAGGGTTATAGGCTAGGCCTATGTATTTATATGTCATGTATGTTCACTTCATAGGTTATCTACACCGTCTTGGTGTGTATCAATTTGTATTTTCAATATATGTTTTTCCAGCTCACTGAGTACATAGTGTACTCACCCCCTCCGCTTTCCAATCATGCAGATTAATTTAGTGAGTTTGAGGCTCTTAGTGGATCGTGTAGTCTTTTGCCATTTTTTGGACATTACTGCACGTGGGTAGTCTCTACTTTATAATTTTGTTGCATAGTGGCTCATGAACTGTTTTTATTAGGTTTGTTATGTTGATATACTTTATGATTTTATAAATTAACGATTGACTATCTTGTTGTTTGTAAAAGACCTTATGTATGAACTTTTGGTATTGTCGTTGAGATTGCTTTTGAGTGGACTTAAAAGTCCAAAAGTTGTGATAGAATTTTAATATGAATATAGAAGTGCGTTTAAAATGATTTGTAGGTGTTTTGGTTGAGTTTTGGGATTTTTAAAATACAGTTGTTGTGCTGCGCAAATGTTTTTAAAAAAATATTCATTAAGCCTTACATAATCGGATTAAAGGTACCATAAGTGTCCTTAGCCTGGGTATGTGGTAGTTGTCACGTGCTCGATGTGGTACCGAGTTGTGACAGTCCACCTGATGTTGTCTCACCCTTTGTGGATACAGAAGTATAAGCTTATAGGGTGGTGGTGGTATATAAGACCTCTCTTTTTCTTCCCCTTCTTGAATCTCCTTGTCTTTTCCTTTTTCTTTTGCTATCCTTTTGCACATTTAGTTCCTCTATATACTTGCCACTTCGAAGTGTGATAGCCTTGAGTTGTTCACTTGGGATAGTGTCAGTATTGCTTGGTAGGCTACCTGCACTTTTAGAGGATAAAGTGTTAGTAAGTTGACCTACTTGTACCTCCAAGTTATGGATGGATGAGGCATGGTTCTTTACAATCTGATCAAACTTTGCCTCAATCATCTTTTGACTTTCCTCCTAGCTCGAAAACATCCTATTTTTGTTCTCTTCTTGATTTGCCAGTCTGGACCCTAAAACATCTATCAACTTGTCCATTTTATTCTCTAAAGATCCAAGTCAGTCTTACTGAAATCTAGGAGGTCCTTGTGATCTTGCTTGGCCACATACATTATTAGTACTCCAAGAAAAATTTTGGGTGGTTTTTCTACCTCAGATTATAAGTATTAGAGAACGGAATGTTACCTCGCTGTGGTTGGCCCAAATAATTTACTTGCTCATTGTTACTGGCTCCCAACAAGAAACATTCTACTGTGCAATGGTTTTCTTGCCCACATAACTCGCACTATGATTGCATAGCTTTAGCTGTAGATGAAGATGCTCCTTCCATGTTGCTCAACTACTTGGTGAGGGCTATGATCTATGCCTGTAAAGCTATAACATAGTCAATTAGGATCATACCTTGTTGCTCCTTTTGCCCCTATTTACTCCTCTTGTTTGACCACATACAACTATTGCTTGCCAACACTTCCAAAAGATCACGAGATGCATCAATAGTTTTCCTCATCAAAGAACCTCTAGCAGCTACATCTATGGTTCCTCTTGTGCTCTAATTTACACCATTGTATAATTTGTATATGAGGAACTCCCTCAGAAGTTTGTGGTGGGGGCAACTTCACTGTACTTCTTTAAACCTCTCCCAAGCTTCGGATAAAGACTCCCCATCACCTTGTTGAAAATTTGTGTTTTCCTTTATGATCCTTGTTGTCTTGGTCAATGGGAATTACTTAGCAAGGAATGCTTGGGCTAGCTATTCCCAAATAGTAATCTACCTTGAATTGAGTGAGTTGTACCATGCTTTTGCCCGATCTCTCAAAATAAAAGAAAATAATCGCAATCTCATGGAAAAATTAGACATCCTATTAAGCTGAAAGGTGTCACATATCTCTAAAAAGTTAGCGAGATGGGCATTGGGATCTTCGTTAGACAACCCATAAAACTGCGTGCTACTTTGGAGAATGTTGAGGAGTGCCAGCTTGATCTCGAAATTGTTAGCTTTAATCGCTGGCCTCGCAACTCCTTGAGGACTGAATCCTGGCCTCATAAAGTCCATCAATGTCCTTTCAGCCCCTCCTTATTCTCCTTTTTCTGCCATATTTCTTTGTGTAATGTCTTGGTGCTTTGTGCTTCTCAACTCACATTCGTGCCCTGTGATATCTGATAACTCTTTATGAAATTCAGGAGTCTTTCATGTGTTCCTTGTGTTTATACACCTGCAAAGACACAAGGAAAAGAATAAAAAAAACTCTTAAATCAAAGTAACCTAAACCAAACAAGATGCTAAACAAACAATCCCCAGCAATAGAACCAAAAACTTGTCAAATGCAAACCAAACTAAAGTTGTTCTTTGTTTAAGAAATCGATTCAATCAAATTTAAATAGATAAGTAAAATAATGACAAACTAAAGGTAAAAGGAAACAACGCAACCTAAACCAAAATCATAAACTAAAACTTAGGGAAATTCAAGATTAAAAATTAGGACTTGTCATTATCCTTATTTTCTCATCTCTAGTTCATTGATTCAATTTATGCTTGGCCCAAGATTTCCTAAAATTTTAGCTACCCTCTCTCAAGTTGCAACTAAATGTCACTAATTAAATAAATTAGGATTAACTTTAGTATCTCTCGATGGACAAAGCTTTTCCTAAACATTCAACTAGATATGAAGCTTTCCTATGGTCAGTGTACCAATCTATTGAAATCTCTTCCTAATAAATCAACTCTCATTGTACATTTAACACAGATTACCAAGCTCAGTCTCTAGATTTGTTGCAAGGTTTAAGCTCTATAAATAACACAAAAATTTGTATTACTGAATCAACAACTGAAGGTTCACAAATATTTCAAACAACAAACCTTAAATAAACAATTTAGCCGATCATGATGTCATTAACATCCCCAATAACCAAAAAATCCATGATAAACATGCTAGAAGAGAAAAAAAATCAAAATAAGAACTAGAACGGATAAGCTACTCCTCTTCCTTGTCCGAATCTAGAAAATATGGATGATGAAACGCTCTTTTCTCAATTGGGAATGAAATCCTTGAAACTACACCTATCTCTAGGCTCTCAATCTATCTTTTAGCTCCTGAAGGCTAGTTTCCATGACTCTTTTTAGCCCTAGGGATTTATGACATTATATATCATAAAACCTTAAAAAGTTAGTGAAACACATGTGGCTCCTCGGGCTAAGCATCCCACAATCATTGGAATTATCCTTGTGCTTCCCACAATCTTGGGTTAATCTGACACAAACTTTCTCCACAGATTTCCCACAATTATGGGAAACTTGCCCTTTCCCATGATTATATTGATCATTTTGGTGTAGGAATGGTGGGAACCTTTGTAATTGAGCTAAGGCACCAACAGAAGAGTCGTGGGTTATTGTTCTTCAGTAGCTCCACTTCTCTTCTCTTCTGTTGGTCTCTAGCTCAATCACAAAGGTGTTCACCCTCCATTCCTACAGTAAAATGATCAATTCTTACCCTAAACGAACATAAAACATAAAAGAACAAGCATGATGATCAAACTAAAAAAAGCACACAAAACAAGTCCTAAAACACAATAATACTAACCTATTATAGAAGAAACACATGTCAAATACTTAGAAAAACACACACTAATGCCCAACTATCAAAGGGATCTAATTTGGATTACTAGAGATAAATTAGAGCTTTTTCTCAAGTTGAATCTCAAATTTGAGATAGCTTTGAACTCTTCTAAAGAGATGATTAGTACATGCTTTTGATCAACAAAGGATCAAAAGGTCATCTTTAAATGAAAATTGAGAGATCCCTAGTTTGGCACATTTGTGAAGGAATCGAAATTTAAGGTGTTTGGGAATTTTCAGAGTTATTATTCTATAGAAGAGCTCCATAGTGATTATAAAAAGATAAAGGGATAGAGAATTCCCTTGTTTTAGGCTTTACGATGCTTTAAAGATTCGAGTAGGCTCCCTATTGGTAATGACTGAATAAGAGAAAGTGTAACATCCCACCTCCTCAAGTCTCGAACCCGACATCGACGGTGATATCCGAATCCGTGCCCGCGAAGATAGCATGCTAAACCAGTCAATCACTCACATATCAGTATAAATTTTTTTTGAAACACTAACTTTGCAGAAATCCATTTTTCAGTTTGGGCCAAATAAAGTAAAAATTCGATAGTACATTGTTTTCAATGCAGTACAATCAAAATAGTTTCACTGATCAATTAGGGCCCAATTTCAGTAATAACCCTTTTTCAATTACAAACAATTCGCTTTGGGCCATTGG
>JANZLX010167475.1:0-13728 GCA_025531955.1 Erythroxylum orinocense
GCCAAAAGAAGGAAGAGGGGTCGGTCTGCCTGAAACCGACCCCGATCGCCCGCGGCAGCCCGGCATGGGCGAGCGGCAAGGCAATTTCAAAAAATGCCAAAGTGTTGAAGGAGATAACAAAGGAGCAAAGAAGACAACGTCAAGACATTCGAGACATCTACTAATACTTTTCTGCTCAAGGCGTAGAGATCTCCCCTCCAACACCATCACCATCACCATCTCAATCGCCATGACAAGTTCTTATGCTCTAACCCTTATCTTTTTTATGTTTATGTTTTCCTATCATTTTGTTTTATTCCCACCTTACGTGTTATTTGTTCTTCTTACATTGAGGACAATGTGTTGTCCAAGTGTGGGAAGGATTGCACTGTATTTTTATTTTGAATGTGAATTTTGCATATTGTATGTTAGTTTTTGCTTAGTTTTTCATGATGTGAATTGTGTGAATGTGTCAATGACTAGGACTTAATGGAATCAGTTTAGCTTTAAACATAGTCTTTTAGGTTGTAAAGATTTATTAGTTTGTGAAATTAGTGTCCTAAGTCGCTTTGGTTAAATATGCATGTTAATTGTGATATTATGTTAGTTCATTCACCCTAGGTATTTGCCACATACATTTACAATTTTAGGTCAATTGAATAAGTAGCATCGTTAGTATCCTTTCTTGAGAATGATTAGCCAAAGAAATGAGGTAGGCAATAAAATTTGAAAAAATGTATGTATTTCTTAAATAAATAACTATTTCACTGGCCTTCAGGTTATGAATAGAGCTAGTAGCCAATTAAGAATGTGATCTAGCGGAGTAACTAAGGGACATTCATCACAAGTGTTTACCTTCTCGTCAAAAGGCTATAATGACATTCCAACCAAGCAAAATAATAAAACATGACTTAGTCGAGTAACCGGGGGACATTCATCAGAAATGTTTGCCTCTGCGTCAAAAGACTTAGTCAATGTCAATGAAAATTAACAAAAATAGTGTTTTGAAAAATAAAACCTACTGATCTTTATGAATAGTTTGAATTTTAATGAAAAGCTACCTAGCGATAGTTACAATTTTGATTGATTAAATAATTATCAATTTGTATGTGCAAGTGATGGTGGTGAAGATTTTGACATTAAGGTCTTGATTAGTATATATATTTAGTTTGAAGTGCTTAGCCACATATTTCGTAAGTTAGAACAACTTGAAGATTTGTGTTTGAAGTTAAATTAGTTTCATGAAGTTCAATGCCATTGTGCGATTATTGCATATGCATGATGATATGTGTTATTGTTTATTGTGTTTGTGTTTTATTTTGTTTTCACTTCAGGACAAGCAAAAGTTCAACCATGGGGATTTTAATAGTTGTAGTTTTCATTATGTTCTAATGGATAATTTAGTATGTTTTTAGTTATTAATTAAATGATTTATGTATGTTTAGGTTTAGAATTGTGTCATTTTGATTATGTGTTTATGTTTTGGAATGTTATGTGGTTTAAAGCATGTTATCAAGATTTAATTTTGTGTGTTTGAGGTGTTTTGATAGGTTTGTTAGTATTTGAGATCAGGTAAAGAAGATCGAAGAAGATTTGGAGAAAACTCAGAGGAGGAGCCAAGACCACGATTGTGACATACCAGTCACAGTCAACAGAAGCCAAACACGACCAGGTCACTATCATGACATATATGTCACAATCATGATAGAAGCCCAATTTCAAGTGTCATAATCATGACAAAAGCCTAATTTTAAGTGTCACAATCGTGGCATACCTGTCACAATCATGACAAGTGTAATAATAGATGCGGGGAATGCTTCCAAACTCATTTTTTAGGGTTATTTTAGACATTTAGGCCTGGTTAAAACCTAGACTAAGGGAGCCTCCATTTTCCATTTGAGGAAAGAACTAAGGAAGAGGAGAGAAGAGGAGAAAGGAGGAGAGAAGAAGGAGTTATTGTTGCTGCTGCTACTTTCAGTCCACTCCAAGTTATCTTTCTCATTCCGTATTATTGTTTCTTTCATTTGATGTATAAGATGGATATGATGACGATGAATTTGTGATCAAGGATGTTTAACTCTTTTAGGGATTTGTTTTTGAATCAATGTTAATTTGACTGCTTTTGATGTTAGTGTATTGAGTATTGTGATTGTTTATCATATTTGCATGCTTCGGTAACAAATCGAGAGAGTGAATTGATAACAAAATGATTAGGTTGGGTACTGAGAGTCAAAAAATCTAATAGATCACACAAACAATCAAATCAGAAATTTATAAGATGAGAGATCTTGTGTGAAAACCCGATTGTCTATTAGAGCACTTAAGATCTAATTGAAATGTGAGTTGTTTTTGTTAATTTAGAGATTGCAAATTCAATAATTCAATTCAATTAGGGTTTAATGCAGAGCATAATCCACCCTTTGAAATTCTAAGACTAATATTGATTAACTCAAAAGTAATCAAGTTAGCATTTGATGATAGGATAAATCCCATTTTCTCATAATTAGTTAATCTTGTGTTATTTTCGATTTGTAAATTGGTTATGCTCAATTTCGATTACCTTGCATTAATTTAGATTTTCAATTTTCAATTTGTCCATATTTGATTGATTAATTTTTTGCTCATTTTTATTTTCATTTTAATTATACTTTTAAGCCATAGATAAGTTAAGATTTGATTAGTTCACTAATTCCTCGTGGGATTGACACCTCATATACTATGCTTATAACCTATGAGTTTGTGAAATATTGAGGTTTTATAAGATTAAAAATTGATCAACAAAAGCCCCTCACCTAAAATCTGCGACAGTACAATTTGATGGTCAGAACTCAATATGGTGAGAAAGATTTAGGTTCAAGTAGTTAGGGATCATAGGCCTTAAAAGAACCATATTTTGAAGCAGTTAAGGTTGGTGCTCAAAAATGGTGCTCCACTTTAATAGGTTATTTCCTTGATAGTAGAGTAGCTTACCTAGTAATCAAGTAATGGACATTAACCAATTAGAAGAATCATGGACTATTTGACAATTATGTGAATAAAAATAAAACCTTTTTCTTTAAATTATATAATTAAGAATTTGTGAATAAGGCAATAGAAGTAAGAACATGGCATGTATACAATAAGCCTTTACTTCTCTAGGCATGGTGTGTAGGATTTCATATGGATGATATAAGGCAAGAAAATATTCCTCTTGAATATTGGACTACCAGTGGACTCAACTATTTAGCAAGTTTCATTGGTAGATGGATCAAGCCACTACTGAAATAATAAAGATAAAGTATGCACGTATATGTGTATTGGGAAGCACTATGACCCCTCTTTTGGACACTATTAATAGTTATACTTAATTATCATTTTGATCCTATGGAAGATGTTATGAAGGTAAGATATGCGTGGAAACTTGAAATACTTAATCCCATTAAAATCTGGCAGCCTATTGGTAGAGTTTTTAAAACAAGGTATTATGACGAACTAGTTGAATTAGATTTATTAGAGGAGCAATCTATTACTGAAGCTGATTACATTAATGGTGAGATAAATAAAGAGCCAAATAATGAAACAAATAGCACTAGCAAAGAAAGGATTGGAAGTAAACCTAGTGAGGAGTAAACACTAAGTTGTAGACCTATAAGAGATGTTGATCGTCATGATAATCTGGTGGAGGCTAACAAACTTTAAGATGGTAAGTCAAAGATAACCGATACAAAAATTAATCCTAGCTCACCTATCAATGTAGAACATAATGGTGATTTTGATAAAGTAGTAAGGAGAAAGTCAAGTAGGAAGATAAAACATCATACTATCGTTACGAGTCAATAAACATCATCTCTTGAAACATAAAAGGGGCCAATGGTCCTTCTAAGAAACTTTGTTAAGAAAATTCATTCGAGAACATAAACCAGACATCCTAGGCTAACATAAAACAGACATCATAGGTATTTTATAAACCAGAATCAAGCATTCTAATGGCACATTGCTATAGCTACTTCAGCCTTAATGGAAAGAAATAACTAATTACTCTCTTTATATAAATGGGAAATTTTTGGTTTATTATAAAAATATCTCTATAGAAGTATTATGTTGTTGTGTAACTAATTAGATGTTCCATGTCAAAGTCATACACAGATCAACTACTAAAGATTATTTTATAACTTTCTTGTATGCATACAACTGTGGCTTCTTTAAAGACTTTTTGTGGAGTAAATTGAGGGAGATTGCTACCATTTTAAAGGAACCCTAACTCATTATAGCAGACTTGAATTTTATTACATAGTTAGAAGAAGATGATGGTGAAAGATTAAGCAAGCAACCTTTTCTTGGTCTCAAACAACGTATGTATGATATTCATATGACAGATATGCCTATTAGGGTTTTTTTTAACTTGGTGCAACAATAAATAAGGTGACAACCTAATTAGAAAGAAACTTGATCGTAGCCTTACTAATTTGGAGTGGTTTCAAGTTTTTCCCAAGTGTTTCTCTCTATTCCCTTTCCTAAGTCTATTGAATCACTCCCTTATTATCAATCAAATAAATGAGGTAAAGGATTAAAACTCCTTTTAGATTTAATAATTTTCTTATTAATCCAACAAGTTTGGATGGAGCCATTTAGAATGGGGTTAGTGCAAAGTGTCATAGCTCTAAACAGTTTATTTGTATCTAAAGGTTGAAAATTGTTAAAGATCATATTAAGATCCTCAATAAAAATAATGTTGTAAATACTCTTTATCTCCTACAAATTGTAAAGCAGACCTTGTATTATGTTCAAGAGGATCTAAGAATTGACCCATCTTTAACTAATCTTCGAAATAGAGAAAGGCAAGCTGTGAATAATCTCTTTGAAGCCCTCAGTTTTGATTATTCACTTATGAAGTAAAGATCTAGAGTGGCTTGGCCTAAAGGATGAGAAAGAAATACTACCTTCTTTGACATAATAGTTGTTACTAGAAAATGTATGAATAGAGTTACATCTGTGGAGAAGAATAATATACTCATTACTAATCAGAACGAGTTATTAGAATAGGTTGCTTTATATTTTTCTAAAGTGATGAACTCCCTATCCAATGCTCAATCATTTAGTGACTTAATTAAAGACATTATAGGTAGTGGTCTTATACCAAATAAGGTTGACATACTTAATGAACCATTCACCATTCAAGAGATAAAAAATTATGTAAAGTCATTAAACCATCAGAAAGCTAGTAGGTCAGATGGTTTTAACATCAATTTCTTTATTAAAACATGGCACCTCACCAAAGACATGCTTTTGGATGCAATTATAGAATTCTTTAATAATAAGAGTTTACTCAAAGAGATTAGTAGATCCTACATCATGCTAATTCCTAGGTTGAATAACAGAATTTTATCGATTATATTCCCATTATTTATTGTAATTCAATATACAAAGTAATCTCTAAAGTACTAGCTAAGAGATTGAAGAAATTCCTCTGTAATCATATTAATCACTCTCAAGCTACCTATTTACCTGGGAGAATAATGAGAGATAATATCATTCTATTACAAGATTTGATAAGCAATTATTCAAGAAAAAAAGAGGGCAGGAATTGCAAGATCAAAGTAAATCTATAAAAGGCCTATGATAATATAGATTGATCTTTTCTGGTTAATATCTGAAGGCTATAAGTTTTCATGTTAAATTTATGGAATGGAATGTAACAAACTTTTTCCCCTCCTACTTATCATTTATGGATAATGGAGAGCCCACCAAAGCCATCAAGAATCGCGAAGGAATCAGGCAAGGTGATCCCACCTCACCTTATATGTTTGCCTTGGTGATGGAAGTTTTAAAGATACTTATTAAAAGGGCTGTAGCTAAAAATAAAAACTTCAAATTTCATTCCAAGTACAAGAAGCTTTATATCACTACTATAAGTTTAAAAAATGATATTATTCTCCTTTTTAAGGATGATAAGGCTTGACACTACCTTTATGATTGATTTAAAGATGTCTAATAGAATGTTAGGACTACAAGATAATAGATGGAAGACTTCCTTTACATATTTGGAAAAGTTAGGGACCTTGAGTAGACTATTGCAACTATTCTATTTTTTTTTAAAACAATTAGCTCCTTTCACGTATCTTGGTATTCCCGTTACATTTGCAAAGACTTTATATGAAAATGTTAAACATCTATTGGACAAATTTCATTCTAGATTAAATAGTTGGAGAACCAAAATGTTATCCTTTGTAGGAAGAGCTCAAACAATATCTTTTGCGCTAAACTTTATCATTATATATTGGGCTTCACACACTATAATACCTTAAGACATCATTAAGTTCGTAGATAAACCATTAAGGAGATTTTTTTGGTATGGAAATAAACCAGGGACGCATAATATAAATATAAAATGGCCGAAGATATGCTTACCTAATATATATAGAGGTCTCAATCTAATCCCTCTAAAACTATAAAAATGGTGATTCTCACCAAAAGATTGTGGAGATTACTAGATGACAAACAATCCCTCTAGACTAAATAGGAACATGAATACTACATCAAATTTAAGAATATGGCGATATTCAATCTTACTAGCCTATTCTTCTTTACTATGAAAGGGATTATAAAAATTAGAAGCAGAATGACCTATAGTAGTAAAAAACAGTGGGAAATGGAAGGGATACACATTTTTTTAGTAGTAATTGGACCTCGGTTGGTCCATTATAAAATTTCATTGGAATCTCATCTCTAAGGAATTCTTTGCATCAGAATAAAATTATGGATGGGGCCTTTGCCCAAAAGGATAACATTTTCATAAAATTATCCAACCATAATTACATCATAAGATTCCAAACACTTCACTAAATATGAATAAAAAGGACAAGAATATTTCGATGAACTTGAGTAATGGAAGATTTATAATTTTTTTCATATAGAAAGTTTTATTAACAACCTTAATCTAAAGTTATTTGGTACAAAATTGTGTGATTCAAACATGTACTTCCTAGAGCCTCCATCATCATATGGAAAGCTATTAAAGAGAAGCTGCCACGGTGGATAAACTCAATAAATTTCTTATAATGCCTACCATATGTGTTATGAATAGGAAAGCAGTTAAGAACACTTCACATGTTTTCTTTCAATATGAATTCACCATATAGCCATGGTTAATAGTGTTGGAGAAATTTACATTAGGTGATCCACCAGTGGATTGGCAGAATATTATTCATTGGAGCTCAAATATTCCACTAAAGTAGGAGTAACTAGTGTTTTACAATACATTATCCTATACGGTTTTATGTGTTTGGGATGAAACAAATAAACATATTGATAGGTGTGAAATGCATTGTATTTTAGGGTGTAGTTTGATATGTGTTTAGTTGTTTATTTGATTATTTAGTATGTGTTTAGGGTAGAATTGTGTTAGTTTGTGAATTATTTTTGTTTCAAGTTTTTTTTATAGGTTAGAACAATATTTTAAGCTTAAACATTATGCTTTTGAGGTCAGATGTAGGTCACGATCGTGGCCTGTGTCGGGCAGACACGTAAACACTCATGAACTTCATGTTTTGAGGGAATTTTTAAACCTTTCGAACCCCAAAAAGCCTTAGGGTTACCCAAGACATAACAGATTATTTAAAGAATAAGAAAAAGAAGAGCAAGGAGCTTTACATTCAACCACTCTTAGAAACCCTAAAGAGGGAGAAAAAGAAGAGAGAGAGAGAAGAAGAAGACGAAGAATAAGTGGATCCCGACGTCGCTGTTCCCTAGATCAGGTGGTATCCCAACGCCACTGCCTTCCCAATTTGTCCAACCTAAGTTCCATTTTCTCTTCATTTTCTTTTTCGTTTAAACATATAAAGTTGAGATGGATTGTACGGAAATAGATTTTGGGTTCTTGATAATGTTCTGAACTCTCCTTCGGAATTTTACTTTAAGTTAATGTTGATTTAGTTATTTTTTGTTTTTATTGGTTTGGATGTTCTGATTGATTAATGTATTTGCATGTTTTAGTAACAAATTGAGAGGGTGAGCCAGATAAAAATGATTATATCAAATTAATGAGAGTTAGGCGATTTAATTGACCACTTAATCAATCTAGTAGGTAATTTCATAGAGAAAGATCTCGTGCAAGACCCAATTGTTTATTAGAGAGCTTTAGAACTAATTAGAATTGTAGGTAATTTTTGGATTGAGAGATTGCAAGTTCCATAATTCAATTAGGGTTTACAATTTAGGGTTTAATGGTTACAACTTAAGAGAGAGTAATCAACCCTACGACCATCTAGAACCGACACCCCATAAACACATAAATGGCTAGATTAGCATTAATAATAAGTAAAATCCTCTCTCGTAACCTATTTAACTCTCTTGAAGTATTCCCATTGTGACCTGTGTCACTGCTCAGTTTAATTATGTTTTGTTAAAATTTCCATGTTACAATTCTTGAATCAATTTCTCATATTTACTTTCTGTATACACTTGTGTAGTTTTTATTTCTTTTTATTTTTTTCTCTGAGACTTAGATGACTTAGGATTAGGCTAGTACCCTCCTCGTGAGATTGACCCTTCAATACTACAAAGTACGACCTATGCACTTGCGGTTATTAACGGTTTTATAAATTGTAAAACTTGCTCAACACAAAGTACACATTTGTGAAGATACACAAATTTGTGTGAAGACCATGTAACTCTCTGTAACTATGTATAATTGCAAGTGAGGTGGTGCTAAAGATACATAGTCACTTACACGTGCAAGGGAGGCAGTACTGAAGATAGACAGCCACTTATATGGTTACTAATGCAATCCTAGAGTTCTTTAGGAAAGGAGTGCTTCTATCTGAGCTAAAAAAAACACACATTGCTCTAATTCCCAAGGGTGTTGAGCTGAAGACATCTTTAATTACAAATCCATTACCTATTGCAATACGAATTGCAAGGTCATTTCTAAAATCCTTACTAATAGGTTGAAGGTTGTGCTTCCCAAATTCATTTATCAAACCCAAAGTGCTTTCATTCTAGGCAAAGTAATAGGAGATAAAATCTTATCTTGTTAATTTAATAGTTGATCAGGAATTATTCCAGGAAGAATTGTGTCCTTAAAATTGATTTAAGGAAAGCCTTTAATAATATTAGTTAGGACTTCATCATCAACACTCTGGCTACTATGGATTTCCCCTAAGTCTTCATCAAATGGATGAGGTAATGTATTGCCACCCCTTCTTTTAGCTTTTTGATTAATGGTCAACCTACTAAGACCATTAAAAGAATAAAGTGAATTTGATAAGGTGATCTTTTTTCACCTTAATTATTTTCTATTGCAACAGAGGTCTCCAAACTATTATTAAAATAGTCACTGAGAGAACCAAATTGTTCAAATGTCACTTAAAGTGTAAGAAGTTCAAGTTTTCAAATTTCTACTTTGCTAATGGCTTAATCGCAATAGCAAATGTTAATCCTTAATCAATCAATGCCTTAATGTCTACATTTAAGATCTTCAAAAGACTTACCTGTTTGGATGTTAACTATTCCAAAACTTCTTTTTTTTTCTCTCCAAGAGCATCAATCATCTAGAGCATATCTATAATTGGTTTCAAATTGATAATCTTACCTATAGTTTATCTTAGGGTTCCGATTTCTAACAATAGAATGGCCTATAAAGAGTATGTTTTCCTTATTGATAAAATCAACAAAAGAATCTCCAATTAGATTACTAAAAATATGTCATTAGCTAGTAGAGTGAAACTAATTTCCTCTGTCCTCACATCTCTAAACTTTTATTGGGATACTCATATGGTACTACCAGCTTTTGTGAACAAAAATAATGACAGGACTTTTAGGAATTTCTTATGAATTGGCACTAACAACTCCAGAGGCAAGGATAAAGTCAAATAGGCAGAGATTTGCAAATCAAAAGATGAAAAGGGCCTCAACATCATTTCTCCTAAAATTCCAAACACAATCATGTCAATAAAGAAGATTTGGAGATTCTGTAGTGATAAAAAAGTCCTTATGGTCCAAATGGGTAAATGGTTACTACCTTGGAACCAATAACATCTAGAATTACAATCCAACCTTTGGAGTTTCTTTGATTATGAAGAGCATTCTGCTAACCATAAGAAAAATCAAGCTAGAATGCATCAACCTGATTGGTAATGAAAGGAGTACCAGTTTTTGACATGATAACTAGCTATCAATTGGCCCACTGCATAATCATCCTTCCATATATACACAAAATCAATGATACACAATAAAGATATAGTGGTTGTGGTTGATGCTCTCATCAACAGACATAAATTTGACAACTATCCCATTCTAGAACTTATTAAAAGATAAATAATACATACTCACCTTGATGATGATGAAGATGATAGTATAATCTGGAAGCATTCTAACACAGGAAATTTTATAAACAATTTTTGTAGAAGATTCTTAAGTGGTAGATCCATTTCTATCCCTTAGACCACTGTAGTGTGGTACAAATAGCTCAACTTTCAAGCATCAATAATTCTATGGATGGATATGAAAAATAAGCTCCTAACAGTTGGCAAAATCTCTATATACCTGTAAATCCCCAATTGGTGCACTCTATGTAAAAAAGCTAAAGAGAACATATAACATCTATTCTTTCAATGTGAATTCACCAATGAAAACTAGAACTCACTTCTTAATTTGTGTCACATCCACAATACTCCAAATATCTATAATATAATTATAGATTGGTGTACTATGGTTTGACTTACAAACATCACTAAAAGATGGAGCTTTATGTAATCTTGTCATTTATTGTGGCAGTTGTTTAGGATGAAAGGAATAAAAGAGTATTCAAGGACACAAAGAGAGCAAGGAGATTTTCCACAAAGAACGCATGTAAAAAATCAAACTACAAATCAACCTATTTAAGGACAAGTTTGGTGACATGAACTACATCAATAAATTATGGAAACTGTAAATTATTAACTAGCTAAAGGGTGACCATGTTGCAATCTGTAACTTAGCATTGTAACTATCTGATCATCTCCATTTTAGGAGTATTCTCATCATGGTGTAGTAATTCTATTGTACTTTTGATTATTTTTTTTGCCTTAAAGGCTTAATACAATTCATTTTTTTGAAAAAAAAATTGAAAGTGTCACGTTTAGGAGAATTTTAAAGCGTCAAAGGTAATCATATGATTGTTTTTATTACACTTTTACTTATTTACCCTTAATGATATATCTATTATTTAATTCCTTTATAAAAAAATACCTCCTTCAAATGCCTCCTCTATCAAACTCATCCTTTGTATAAAAAGTTACTTGTATTAAACTACTTTAGTAATAAAACTACATATTCATTTATTTTTTCCTTTAATTTCTCATAAGCAAACTCGTTAATAGTTAATGGACTGGTAGAGAACATTAGAAATGCATCTAAAGGTTAGGTTTCTTTAGTTTTACAAGGTTTCTTTAGATTTACATCTATGATTTTATTATGTTTTCTAATTTTTCACCTTCATCATTAGTGTTTTAATCACTAATTACATTTAGTGCTTACCTCTCTAGTTAGTTTATAAAGATGGGAGGTGGGTTTGAACATAAAAAATGTAAAGCAACTTAAAGAGGAAATTGTGAAGTATTGAGCAGTAACGAGTTTGGTTTTAAAGTTTAAAAAATGAGAAGACTAGATGGTAATGAAATGGTGGAAAATTGTCTTTGTTTACTTTTTATAAACATCAAGAGAAATGACAATAACTTTATTATAAAAAGTTATGACCCTACATACAGATGTGGAACTAATAGTTGAGTTTACAACTTTGTTAGGGTATGATGAGGAAGTCAAAACCAATAACTTGATAATAATTTAGGAAATTAAAATTGGTAAAGATAATTTGGAAGGTAATAGGGGTGTTCCAAAGATTCTATGTTTATTTTAATGCTTCTTGTAAAAGGGGTTAATTTAAAGGATCCAAACCAATACGAAGGCCTAGATGGGTGTTTTTTGAAGGTTATTTGCAAATGTGGTTATTCTCTATAATGGGGGGAGATGAAAACAACCAAATGTTTCTTATTGCTTAGGGTGTAATTGATGGAAAATGCATAAAGACATAAAAAAAGTTTTGTGGAGCTTTTAATTTTAGATTTACAACTCCAAATGACAGTGGCTTAACCATCATTCCAGACATACAAAAGTTATGTACAAATAATTTAGTTTGTTACTATAATTAGAGATATCTATTATTAATTTTAATAATTTTACATTTATATTTAATGCTTAATTAGAGTTGATTAAGGCCATTCAAGTACTATTACTAGAGGTTGAAGAAACATTTATATTAATTAGCGATAAATATAGTTTTGGGAGGATTTAAAATTCCAGTTCTAAAGATATGTAAAATCAACATTTGAGGGTAAATTTAATGACAAATTATATGAGCTTAAATAGTTGAAACTAAAACTTATCAAAGGCATATTGTAGTATACCAAAAAAATCATGGTACAAATCTTGTTTAGAGTTAATTGTGAATATGAGTGAGATCTTCAATAGATCATTATTGGAAGAAGAGTAAGGTCAGTTATTAATATATTAGATCAAATAAGGAAATGGTGATGAAAAAGATGCATATAAAGACAAATTTTATTGAGAAGTCAAATACCAACATTTCTCCAAGAATAATGACAATACTAGAGAGAAAAAAGAGAGTTTTAATTATTTGTTAATTGGAATGGTGTTAATGGATATGGCTCGAGCATAAGTTAGATAGGTTTTGTGATAAAAATACAAGTGGTACTTATGCATTCAAATCTTGGAAAATAACAAGAATACCATTTTTCTTATAATGGATACAATTTATCATAATTATGAAAATTTAGAAGAATATATACAAAATGATATGGAAATGAGAAGTATATGCAAGCTCATAAGTATTTCTCGTCATCCATTAAATGGTCCAAGGTTCTAGTCTCATGTAAAGTGAATCAACCTCTAATAATAAGGAGAATGTAGGGATGCCAAAAGAAAAATAGGAAGAAGGAGATATTTTGTAGCATCCCACTCCCGCAAGACCCAAACCCAACATCGATGGTGATATCCGGATCTGTGTCTGCGAAGGTAGCATGCTAGGGCACTCAATCAATCACAAGTCGGTATAAAATTAAAAAAAAACACTAACCCATGTAGAAGTCCGTTTCCAATGTGGGACAAAATAAATTTAACAGTCGCGATAGAAACTTGGTTTCAATACATTACAACCAATACAGTTTCAATAGTCAATTAGGGCCCAATTTCATGTATAACCCTTTTTCAATTACAAAACAATCCACTTTGGGCCATTGGGGCCCATTTCAACACACAAAACACATACCATCATTTCTAATTGGCATAATTGAATATAAACAGCCATATCCACATTTTAATCAATCTCATTACAAAAATTCCTATACATCATCACTCATTACATACTAAAATATTCAAATACACACTGCACAGAATACGTGGAATACACTTTATACAAAAATAAGAAATCTCCTAATGCAGGCGCGAACTGATCCCAACCTCTAACTTTTCCCTGTGTGCAGAAAGTCTACTCCCATTACAGAACGGGGTATTCTTCTAAATCCTAAAAAATAAATGCAATTTTTAGGTGAGTTTTTGCAAACTCAGTGAGTGACCATCATTGATGGTTCACTAGCACATAATTGCATGCCCATCATGTCACATTTCACATTCACTGTCGCACTTCACATTCACAATCACATAATTGCATGCCCATCATGTCACATTTCACATTCACAATCAATACAATTACATTCT
>JANZLX010167545.1:0-13720 GCA_025531955.1 Erythroxylum orinocense
GCTATACATAATTAAATCATAACTTGTAGGAAATAATATCGAATTTACCAAATGCATAGACTTAACAAATCTTCCACAGACTTAATTATGTAATCAAGAGAATCAGGCTTAATGAGTAGTATATATGTTAATCAGGGTTGCCTTTTACACACAAAGCCTGTCAGAGTGGAATGCTAGACTTGTCACCCAATCCAACCACCCTCCGTATCTATTCAAATCAATAAATGTTAACATACATATTTTCAATTTTGGTAATTTTCTTAAATCACAATAATTGGATTGTCAATGTGGATTCTTGAAGCTGTCATAATTTTCATATTATGATACGTTTTTTTCACTTAAAAGGATGGAAATTTTAATTTTTAATATTTTCATAAAATTTTAAATTAGATTATAATTTATACATTAAATGATGATTGATTTGGCAAAGAAATAAGTATGACACGTTAACTTACTTAGGTCTTCTTTAACCATTATCTATATCTGAGAGTTACTGGAAGGAAATAAGCATGTATTTCATTAATAGACATAGTAATATTACTATGTCTATTAATACTAGCTAAATAATAATATTTAAATAAATTATATCCAGGAAAGATAACTAAACTGATAAAATAATAAAGATGAGATAATTAATCAAAGAAAAATCAGTACTAGAGCTTCGAGATTCACTTATATGGAATTCTAATTATTATATAATATTGGTTATCTAGGTTTAAATAACAATTAATTGCAAGTATCTACACTTATATGGAATTCTAATTATTATATAATATTGGTTATCTAGGTTTAAATAACAATTAATTGGAAGTATCTACGCCCTCTCTTAAGGCACACAAGTGTATCCAATTAGACAACTACTGTACCACCATTAGATGTGTGATTCAACCTTATCTATTCTATTTAGTTATCACAATATTCTAGAATAGTTTTTAACACTAATGCTTTTCCTAGTATATAGATCATATTTTAACTCTTAGCACTTCATACATTCCTTAAGACTGAATATAATCTATAGAAATTAGCACAACTCCAACATTAAAAGCAAAGAGAATAAATTCATCTAACAAATAATCAAATTATGAAATGATAATTTAAGAATACATCCTACTTTACATTCCTAATCCTAAATAAGGTTTTAACTCCTAAACAAAATGAAAATAAAAACTAAAACAAGACAACATTAATACAAAGGAAGGAAAGGAAAGAAAGAACTAGAAGAGTTGTCACCATCTCCTCTAAACTTGCTCCAAATCATTTCTTGATATAAAGAAACCCTAAAACTAAAAGTTTAATGACAAAGAAGATTGTCACCAGTCCCTATAAAGAACCCTCTTCATAGTATTTGTAGCTAAGGTTACAAAATTTGAGTATTAGACTACTTTAATATGTCCTTGTAAATTATGCATAAGAACTAGAGTTGGATCAACATCCGTAATTGGCATTGCTTTTGTCATAAAACTTTTATATCTTGTAAAGCAGTGTGTGATTGGCAAGCACTAAATTATAATAGGCGTTGATCTTGTTCTATGACTTCTTATGTAAAACCACGACGAGTTCGACATTAGTCATGTATACCATTCTAATGTTTGTCTTATTCTACTTTTCAACCTCTCTAAACTTTGCAAAAGATAACCACCTGTCTCCTTAATAAGTCTAACACCTATTATGCCCTTCTCTATAAACTTCTCCACTTTTCCATCTCTTCAATAAACCAACTTCCAATATCTTCTATAAATTTTTTTTCCCCATCTTTTATCTTCTAAAAGACTCTAATATCTCCTTAATTAGACAACAATGGAGAAAATAGCACTTAGCTCTGTGGTTTTCCTTAAATTCACTAATTTCAAGACAAAAAACTAAATATAATCAAATATTATAAATTCATATAAAATACACTATAACAGTGTTAAGTATTCAATCGAAAAATATATAAATATAGACCTATAAAATCCTTTTATAGTTAACTTATTGTTTGTCCTCAAAAAATCAAAAGTAAATAAACCCTAACTATTAATTTAGATTCAATTAACTAAAGAAAAAATAATTCCACTTTGAAGTTGTACAACGACATTTAGCATATGCCATAAGCCTTTAAATTCCTAGGAGTCCCTACTGGAGGAGTTACAGTCGCATAAGTGTTTTCTTAAATACTATATACAAATATGAATATAAGCTTATTAGTTATTTTATATTTAACAACGTAAGATATGCACATCTAAGTCTAAATGAAATTGCAAAACTTAAACAAATAATATTTGTCAAGTAAATCAATATACAAATATGACAATACAAACACTATTCTACCTCTTTCATCAAGCTCAAGCACTTTAATTTGACATGTCCACTAAAGATATCACTCATTCACTCCGGTGTTTAAAATTTTGATGAGGTACTCTGACCATCTGTTTATGAAAGTGAACTTACCATAAGCTTGAAAGTCATCATCTTCACCACTTATATAGATATATACAAGTAAAAATCAAAAGGACTTCGCATAGGGTTGTAATAGGGTAAAGGGTTAAGTAGGCACAAAGGAAAGAGCATAGGAGAAACAAAATATTTGTAATTAGGATAGCAAAACAAATAATAAAGTGAAATAAATTAATCAATCCTCACTACTCTAAATCATCATATTCTTACACCTAACCCTTTTTCTCCGTTTTTTTTAATCACAAGAATCTATGCCAATCAATTTTTGATACTTATTTTCTTTTTTTAATTAATATATTCTCATTTTTAATGGCCTCTTTCATCCACTTACCCTCTGTTAAAATTATTTCCTTGCATCTTATTTCGAAAATATTAAATTCAAATAAAAGCTTTACTAATAATGAATTAGGGAATAAAATGGGTATTTTTATTTTTAAGCTCAAGGTTTTTTTAAGAGAGGGTTTCCAAGGAAAAAGTTTAAAATTCATATAAGGCTCAAGGATATCACTAATGGATTAATGTATAAAAGGTAGGCAATTTGATTCAAACTCAAATTCTAAATGTCTTTATCATTTTAATGCTTATAGACATCTTACATATAATTTCAAAAGATAAAATTCAAGTTATAAAAATTTTTAAAAATAAGATATTTATCTAAGAAAGAAAATTTTTGAAAAAGAGGTATAATTCCTTAAGTTACTGCTCAAGTCAAATCAAATTATAATCACTTAACAAAATCAATTATATAGCATTCACAAAGTTAAGATTAATGTGGCATTTACTTTATTGTATTATGCATCTAATCTTTCCAATCAATGTCAACCAAGATCATGTATAAACCTATGCCATCATCCTAAAGTAAATAATGAGTTCCTAAAAACAAAATAAAATGAAAACTAAAAATAAAAAATTGAAAAATTAATGTAATTATATCAACCTATATATCTTCCAAAACTCAAAACAAAATTGTCCACAATATTATGCATTAATACTAAAGTAATAAAAAGATCCAAAAGACACCCTAAACATAAGGACATTTGAAATAAAACTTTCCTATCATAAAATACTTAACCATAATACGAGATCTATATAACACTCAACATTGGTGGAAGCTTATAAATAATAAAATCCAAATTGCATTTAAATTCTCAATATTCTTAATTCAAACAGATAACAAAAATTAAATTATTTTAAATAGTATATAAGTAAAAAAAAACCTAAACTTAACTACATGAATGTAAGAATACAAGGCCAAGATCATAACGTTGGACGAGGCGAAGGAAAGTATTGTAGATAACTATAGAGAATATATTATCACAATATGTCTATAAGGTCTATCAATTAATGATGATAGTTATTGCATCATCACCCTTTTTAGCCTAACAATTTCCCCATTCCCCTCTCTTTGCTCTTTAACATCTTCATCATTATTAGCACTTTTTGCCTCTTGACTCGAATTGATTGGATACCCTCTGTCAAGTATGGTAGATTAATCCAGTTATTATTGTTATAGGTGTAAACCAAACAACTACATCTGATTATCTTTGATATAATTTATGTCATCGATCTTCATAAATGTAATGCTAGAAAAGTTAATCTTGTACTTTCTAACAACTGAAATACCAATAATACAAAAATTTTATCTTGCGACCCATGTCGATTCACATTGCTATTGAATTGCATCATTAATAATGACAATCAAACTGGTGGTGCCTCACTTAAACTATTAAATAATAGGTATGTGAAATATAAACCTATAATATGAATCTAATTTAATGCATTAGACTAAGGTTTTACATTGTGGCTCAAGATGTAAGTCACTAGCCAAGGTTATAGAACTAGGTGTTTATATAAAAGCGCATATATCTAGTGGAATAGGTGATACCCAATTTGAACCTATGTAGTGCATCCCTCTAGTTCTACCCATCATGCCTTAATAGCCTCTTACTGTGAAAGCTCAACCTCTTACCATTCAATGATAACATAAGATGCTCCATAATAGTTTTCTCATAAATCAATACCTCAATGCTTTAGACATAACAGTATATGGTCAATGACTCTGGTTTAGCCTTCTTTTTTATATTGGTATATAAATTTCTAACCACATATAGGTAATACTCTCCTCTTAAAGTTAACAAATAAGCTTAGTGTGAACTTTGAGGCACGTTCTAAATGTAGAAAGATTATATTAATATTTAGGATTATAGTCTTTTCCATGCTAATGTTATTATTGCTTCATTTATTATATCATTCCTTTTTCTCCTAATTGATGAATCTTGAAATATCCTCCAAAAAGGCTAGTGCTAAAAAAGACAAAGGAATTTGAATTTTAAACCTTTTCTTAATTCTTAAAGTTATGCTTTCAACACATAAAATCAACTATTCCAACTGTTTATAAACTCCATTCCATAAATTCACACCACAACATCATTTCATCCATATTTCCAATAATCAAACAAATTATAATATCTAGCATAACAATCCTCAATTGGCACAATTCTATAATCCAAATCCGATATTTTTCACAATTTGATAATAGCAATAATTAATCCATAAATGGTCTATTTGAACATGCTAAAGTTCAAATTCAATATATTAAGAACATGAAATTAAAGAAAATAATTTATTTGGACAATTTAGAAATTAAAATGTGTTTTAAATCTCTCTTTAACTTCTTGGATGCATAATCCTTAATCTATAGTTGCTTAGTCTGAAAATCTAGTGAATGCAGGGTGATTTGGTGTTTTAGGATATAAGTTTTATGTTTAAGGAAGGGTTTAGTGTTTAGAAGGATAGATTTTGTGGTTGAAGTAAAGATTTGGGAGAAAAGAGAGATTTTAGACATTGTGCAATGATGGAGAAAAGGAAATAAGGTTTTGGGTTGAAAAAACTCAAGTTTGTCTTTTATAGTATGAAGTTCCAAAATAAGACTAGCATCAAACCCATTTCAACATTGATGCTGATTTTGTTCTCTGTCTTTAAAATGTTACTCATTTATGGAATTAGAATTGGCATACTTCCCATAACAATGTCAATTTTGTTATGTTTCCTTGCACTCTCTTATATTATTTCAACATTGAAAAAATGTCCTACTTGCAAGCCGATGTTGATTATCCTTATAGCCCTCAATTTATACTTCAACTTGATTTTTCAATCTTTTTCCCCCATAATTCTTAATCTTGTTTTCCTTTGGCTTATTAAACATGATATGAATGCATCGATTAACAAACAATAATGCAAAAATTACAACTTAAACACACCTCAAACCAAAACTTAACAAAAAATAAGTTAGTTAAAACATAAAAACTAATGGAAAATTATAGAAATTTTAAACCTTCCTCTACACTTAAACTTGACATCACTCTTAATATCAAATAAATAAGATATTAAATCATAGGGTAATTAAGGTTTGGAATTCTCCTCTAATTCCATATATGTTTGGAAAATTGAAGCTCTAAAATATCCATTAAAATAATTTACCTATAAAGAAAATATAAATTAATAAAAAACAAAGAAAGTAAAAGAAAAGAAGAGAAAAGTTAGAATCGTTGGGTTGTCCCCTAATAAGTGCTTCTTTAGAAGTCCTTTAACTAAATGTCCCTTCGGACTCTTTACTCATCTAAGATCTATAATTAAAGGATTGCTTTCACTCTTCTTTAAAATCTAATGCCCTATTCCCTTTTTTTACCTATGGGATATAAGAGCCCTTTTCACTTAACCACCAACAAATCCTTGATCTTCTTCTTGTTGAAAATGAGGTCCTTGGAGAATTTAATATTTTTTAGCATATGTAAAAGAACAAATTTATCTTCCTTTCCCTCCATTTCAAAACTACTCAAGCTTGAAATTATTGTCACAATGGATCGATATGTCTAGTGCTCCAAACCATAATTAGAGCTTATCATAAAAGAGACTAGCATCAATTTATTTATTTCTCTAAATCCTCTTTGCAATTAAATCGTGATTATCACCAAATAAAGATGAGACTAGAAATGGCTTACTTTTGTTCATTACTTTCTAACCTACTTTCTAATGCTTGTTTAACCTTTGGACATTCTCATTTTTAGTATTTTCAACATCAAGTATTTTGCCCCTCCTCAATAGTATGGCTAATACTTGATCTCTTAGGTTTACCTCTATATGAATATAAAGTTCACCTTTACCTCTTTCATCTACTATCTTGAATATTAGTTGACTAAAATATCTAACTTTTGAATGGATGCATAATTATATATACCATTGGTTCAATTAGGTCTATATAGGATTTAAATTTCCTCAATCTTTCTAATATTTCATTGAGAAAAGAGATAAATTGTAGGAACATCTTTTTCTTTTTATTGCATCGTGATGATGATTGCTGCCAATTAACTTATTCCTGAATTTTAGGTGGTCCCAGAGTTTTGTCTACTCTAGCTCCTTAGTCCTCCCAAAAGATGTTTAACTGGTTATATTATTTTAGATTTTATATATTGGACAAAAGATCATTAATGTTATTTCTCCTATAAGCAATCATATAAATGACATCTCTACAGTAGTGAATGACTCCCTCTAAGTTCATTCATACATAAGAAGGAAGCCTATACATATCACAATGATATCATACTTACACCTTGTCATGATCCATCAACATCTTCATCTGGTACAAAAGATTAGTAATTTATTTGGTAGGTTTGAAAATGCATGATTTTACTTCCAATCCTGAAGATGCCACATAAAAGAGATCTAAATTATACAAAAATATAGGAAAATAAAATAAAATAAAAAATAGGATTAAAAATAAACTTGAATAGTTCCCTGATAATGATGTCAAAAAATTGATGAATGCAAACTTATAGAGTCAATTGTAATAAGTTATTAAAACTTGAGTAACTCTAGAGTATTGATCTCATAGGAACTATATTACCATGCTATTAATTCTATCTAAACAACAACATTAACATAAACTATATCTAGGAGAATGATTAAAATTTTAAACTAACGAAGACGTGATAATCAAAAAATGAAAAATCAATGAAATTAATGCTAGAATTCTAGGATTTGTTTATATGAAATTTTAATTATCATGAAAAATTGGTTGAATAGGTTTAAATAACAATTAACCTAAAGTATATGTGGCCTCTCTTGAGGCACAAGAGTATATCCAATTAGGTAGCTACCACCTCTTAATATTCAATTAAACCTAATCAAATTTATTAAGCATAGTTAATTTATTTGATTATTATAATAGCCTATAATACTTATGTTCTCTAGCGTAAAATATTTATTATCATACTTTACATATCATATTTCACCTTTCAATCCTTTATATAATCCTTAATACAATTTGACATAAGTCATATATACCACTTTAATGATATCTTGTTCTGCCTTTAAACTTCTTTGAACTTTGTGAAAGACAGGTGCATGTCTCCTTTGTTAAGCCCTTTTGTACTAATTTTTCCTTTTTTTGGTACATTCAGTAGAGAATCCACTTCCAATTTCTTTTATAATTATTGTCTATCTTCTTTTCTTTCAAATAAATCCAATAACTCCTTTATCGGACAACTGTTGGATTCATTTTCTTATTAAATTTCATGGCATTTTTTCCTAATTTCTGGATTAATTATTGGGTTATATATATATTTTTCTTGCTAAATTGCTTGGTTCGCCTGAATTTGCATTTATAATTGTCATGTTTAATTTGTAGGAAATGCACTTGACTTTAGTTGTAAAGGACCACGACTCACCATGACCCCACGCAAGAGCAGAAAATGGCGAGCTCACAATGAAAAAATAAAATTGTCAAAGCACACAAAAGAAGAGAGCAAGAAAATCACGCACGCAGACATTAGCAAATACAATTGTTAAAGAAAGCAGCATTTAATGGACAAGAGCTTAGGCGTTAACTTGGGAAAAGAAGAAAACAACAAACATGAGGGAGGCATCCACCGAAAACACTGACTTTTCATTTGGAAACTCTCCACCACGCATGCAAAATAGAGGCGTGAGCTGGTTGTTTGAAAGAAAAAAAAACGTTAGCAGTAAAGAGGAGAAGCACGTTGTATACAGCCAAGAGAGAAAATGGAGAAGCTAGGAAGAGAAGTGGACGCAGCTGACCCACTAGAAGAAAATGACAAATCACGTTGGAGAGAGGCAGATATCATGCGTCCCATGCTGGTGTGAAGAAAGGCTCTCACTCAACGACATATAACACAAAAAGATGGAGACTTGTGTGAGCTAGGAGCATGAACTTGACATTTAGTGGGACATGGGCGTGAACATCACTAGGAGAGAAGAGCTAGAGGACAAGTGGAGATTAACGTTACACAAAAAGGAGGAGAGAATCACTCACGTGGACCCACCTAGCACTTACTCTTCAATTTGATAAAACTTCATTCACGCTACTTCTTTTCTTGACTTTCAAACGAAACACTCACTTTACATTTGGGGGAAGCTCTCAACGCACATACCAAGGGAGAAGAGAGGGCTCCATTCAGAGGACCCACCATAAGACCAAGCACTAAACATTCACGTTACAAGGAATTCAAAAAAACGTTTTGGAAAGAAAGGAGACTAACGTTGCAAACAAAAATTGGGAGGCTCTCAACATTTTTTGATTGACCCCACAATCAGCTATCAACTTGAAGAAAAAGCAAGGAGACCCACTCAACACAAGGACTAGAGTTTTTGCTAAACACTCACGTTACAAACCAAGGAGGTCCACTAAGCACTCTCTCCACTTACTCTCTAACACTCACCCACAAGGGAACCAACGAACACTCCTCTCATTTGGACGACTCACTCATTTAGTTGGAGACGTTACACTCATAAAAAAAAAGCAAAGGAGACCCACCAGGCCAATCAGCTGGAGAGGAGTTAGGGAACTATTGGAGTTGAAGACGCATATATCAGGGCGAGGCGTAAAATAATAAACGCAAAAAGGGATACCTAAAAACTCATTTATTCTCTGTTTATTATTTAGTGTCTCTTATGATGTTTGTTGACTTAAATATTTGTAGTTTTTATCCTATCATGAGTGAGTAGTTTCTTTAAAGTTTCAAGGTTGGAGCAAGCTTTTAGGGAATTTTATGGATTAAATCTCGGTTTATTTATTTGTATAGATTTTTGGTTTGATTTCTCTGTTTTGAAATTGATTTTGCTGGTATTGTGTTTGGCCAACCATTATTTGACGTTAGTTGTTAATTGTAGAACCGATAGGTGAAAATTAATAACGGAACTCCAAATAGAGAACTTATAAATTTCAGATTTAGACATAAATTGAATTTATGAGAGAAAAAATTCAGGTTAGCAAAGAACTTAATGGGTTATGTTTGATTGCTAGTTTACGACAGTAAATTAGGATTATTGCGTAATACTCTTTTGATACCTTGAAAAAGGATCTAAGAAACTTTAGGCTCAACCTTCTATCAACCAAAAATTCGCCTAATAAATTGACCTAGGTAAAGTCCATGAAATACGCTAAAAGTGAAACCATCCTTGAAGCTTACCTTCCATTCGAATTAAACCCTTAGAGATTTTTGCATTTTTCTTTAGCCTTAGTTTTGTTAATTTTGCTAGTTAAATTTCTTATTTTAACAACAATAGAGAAAGTTGCTCAACTCTGTGTTTTTTTTCCTTCTCAAACTTATCACCTACAACATAATATACTAATCACAGTAAAACATTATAAAATTCATATAAAACATGCTATAAAAGTTCCAAGTATCAAGTAACTCGAACCTAAATAACTTGTAAAATATAGACATATCATGGATTTCATTAGCTGAGTAGTGGAATAATACCACCTATGACACGACCATCAACTCAACCCCATTCAAGGTCTTAAATGGTTATTCAACCCTATATATTCCTTTACTCAACAAAAGATCCCAAAATTTTGGGTGTTAATCAAGCTTTGATGGAAAGGAATATAGCTCTTGTAGTGACATAATTTCATCTAAAGTTATGTTTGGTTGAAAGTAAGGTTTTTAATGAAATGTTTAATCATATAAAAGAAAAGTCACCAATATTGAGAATTTTTATTTAGGTGCGTGAGGATAATGAGTAAGTTAGGCAGCTCACTAAAACCAAAATTATTCTTTTTCTTGAAAGGGAAGCTCTAATAATAGAAAATAATTTTAAATTTGTAGATGTAAGTAATAGTTTATAAATTAAAAGGACTTAAGATTAGGCTTGAGAAATATCAGCCCAAGCCCACTTGATATTGATGTATGAGAGTTGCCAAATCAATTCCTGTGGTTGTGGAAAGTGGGAAATGGTGTTTTTACGTAAGGAAAATTTCACAAGATTGATCAAATTGAGAGTAAATAATAAAAATTCATGAAATAGCTAAGTAATGCTACTTTTATTAGACAACAACATCGGCGATTACATAGACCATGCTTCTTTATTCATATTCTAGTTCAGGAGCTCTACATCTATAGCAAGAAGTAATGACTTAATTATAATCTCTTGTTCTTTGAACATGTCTGGTAGCAAGACTCCACATAATCTGAAACTCTGTCCGTACCTGCCATATAAATAAGAACAATATACCAAGTTGTGAGTATTATGATAATTAAGGAGGGAGATGAAAATGATAATGTTTTTTTAATATAAATTATTAGAAACATACCTATATTATAAGTAGCGATGGAGTTAGTGAGCAGGTTTAAAGCACAACCATTGGTGTAGTTATAGACTTTAGCAAAAGGGTAATGCCTGCATTGGATCATGCAAAGGCTAATGCAAAAGGCCATCAAAAGTGAGAATCTCAGTCTAATGCACTTGAATGCGCACTTTGCACCGCATCCCACAACAGATGGTGGCGATGGTGACAGTTTTGTTGGAGGTAGGATTGGCTGAAACAGTTGTAGTTGAGCTTCTGCAATCACACTCATTACTATCATTAAAAGAACTGCAACTGTTGTCACCTTGCACCCCATGACTCCACTCTTTCACCAACTTACTAGGGTTTATGTTTGTTTTTTTATGCTTCCAACTCTGGTACAATAGATAGTGTTATTTATAGGCACTTAAGATTGTTTTACTTTGATTCCTACATGTTAACTACATTGATTAATCGCTAATTATTTGCGATTGAGATTTGATTTTTGACGATATTGCTTTCCCGTATATCAAATACCCTGATCAACATATATACTACTCATTATGCCTGATTCTTTTGATTTTGGTGCTATACATAATTAAATCATAACTTGTAGGAAATAATATCGAATTTACCAAATGCATAGACTTAAAAAATCTTCCACAGACTTAAACATAACATATGTATGAAAAAGGTATTTTCCTTTTAGTATTTTGGAAGTTTTAAATAGTAATTTAGCACACATAATGAAGTATACTTTAAATTGAAACATTTGAGCATTTACTTCGATTGATTTATGTGGATTAGAGGAATAATAAGATTTCAGTTTCATAAGTAAACATTCACCTTTAATTAGAAATAATACATGGTGATTACTTTAAGCCCTCAATTATATATATAGAGAAATAGACAATATCTAGACAAGAGAAAACCCAAAATTATAGGCTTTATAGGGATCTTTGATCTATTTTCTGAGACATTTGGAGGCATTAATTTGCTTTCCATACTCGTTTGTTTACTTTAAAAGAAAAATGAAAATTCTTGAACTCCTTGTCAGCACATTTAACATAATTCTACACAAGAATATGAAACTTATAATATGCGCATTGCGTGAGATAGTATTTTGCAGAAATTTATAAGTTAGAATGGGTAAAAGATGGTATTTAAGTAACTTTTAAAGTTAGATTTTGAAATGGAGAATAATAGGATAGCTATGGAAGTAAGCGGAAATATGATTAGCATACATGTTATGCGATTAAATATTAATCTCGAATCCAGTTAAACCGAATATATAATTTTAATGCCTTATTTTTGAATTTAGAAATAAATGCCTAAATGAAATGCGATTTGTGTAGGTAAAGGAGAGCTATAAACGAGTGAGTGTGCTTGGCGATAAGTTTGCAAAGTAGTGAGTGTATTTTAACCTTTTTATATGAATAAATTCTTAACAAAAGAATTGATGACATGTAATTTTAAATTGTATAATTATGAGTTGTATGTGAATGATACATTGTAAATGAATATTGCTAGTATAACTTTATGTTTTAGCAATATATGAATTGAAGTTTGAAAGTTGAATTTTGAACGATTTGAAGTTATATTGAAATTATGTTATTTGTTGATAAAAAGGAAAGATGATTCTTTAGCTTATGGTACACTGTTAGGTTTTATACATGTTATTATACCGGTGTATAATGGTTAACCTAGTGGTAAGTATTGTAAAACTAGTTCTGTAATTAGTGGTTAATCAGTTGCAGCTAAATGAAGTAGAATTAGCTCCGTAACTACCAATGCATAGATGTTAACTTAGTGTGTGTAAGCGATGTAAAACTATCTTTGTAACTAATGGTTAACTAGTTATGGGTAAGCGATGCAGAACCAGCTCTGCAACTACCAATATATAGTGGTTAACATAGTGCGAGTAAGCGATGTAGAACCAGCTCCGTAACTTTATGCTTAAGAGTATCACATGGCAAAAAGTTACTGGTGGGCTATGTCATATAAAAATTTTCATGACAATAATGATGCCGCCACAATTTACTTTAAATGTAACTTAAGAAATTTGACTTCAGAAAGCATAAATGTGTTATGTTGGTATTGTATCATAAGAAATTAAATGAATTTGTTTTAGAGAGGTTTAAATTATTAAAAATGGTTTGCATAGAAAAGTTCACTGAGCTCGTTGAGCTCACACTTTACTTTTTTTTTTCAAAATAAAACCTCCCAGGTGCACGCTTAAAGGCTTCAGTAGTAGGGACTCCATCTCGTAAGTAGTCAACTTCTTCATGTGCTACTGTGTAGGAATTTTTTCCCTGTAAATATTTTTGGGAACTATTGCATACCTTTCAATATGTTTTGGAATGTATATTTATGAAAATTACGAATATTTATGAATATTTTTTAAATTAAATGCATAAATATATTTTAGCCTTTCTAAAATCATTTGATGTAACTGTTTGAAGTTGCTTGTAATTGGACTTGAAGTCTAAAATTTGTAATTGAGAAATTAGTGTGAATATAGAAGTGTTTTGAAATTTTACATTGATTTTTAAAATTTTGATCAGGTCTAAATACAGACATTGTGCTGCCGAAATTTTTAGTAAAATGATTCGCGCTAAAAAGAAAAAAGAAAAAATCCCCTTGTTTATATTTATAAATGTTGAGTTAAAGCTTTCTGACTAAAAAAGGCAATAAGCTTAG
>JANZLX010167608.1:0-13716 GCA_025531955.1 Erythroxylum orinocense
CTTATCATGCTTTGAACATTATAATAATGTTGAATCCAAATTCAGTATCAAATACTCATAAGCATGAGCTAGAAATATATATGATCATTATCATATCTCGTATAGGCATGAAAATTCATGCAATCATTTTTCTTCTTATGAAAACTATTATCATACTATAGCAAATCCTTTAATTGCAGTCCTTTATTATGCTTTTAGTAGGTTAAATTAAGTGGAAGAATTCCAATAAGGTACTGTACCTTTCAACTCCACTTCATGCAACCTCTTGCATCTTGCTATCATGGACATTAGTCAACTCAAAATGTTAATATATTTTGTCATCCATATGATTTTGACATATCTCGAATACTTTAACACCAAATCCTCAACAAGGATTATAACAAAATTGCATAAGGGGCATACAATTTTTTTAAATTTTGAGAACTCTTCTCAAACATAACCTATACCAAGAAATTAGGTTCACTAACTTAGTATCAACTATACTAAACAAGGTAAATTCCACTCAAAACGAAACATAAATGTAAGAAAAACCACGTAATTAATTATATGCCATGACTACCAAATAAGATTAGAAATTTAATCATATATTTGGTTACTCCCACTATTTTATTCGAAATAATAGCCCTCAATACTATTCGAAAGGATAACTCTAATCTTTCTAGTGAGCTAGGATCCCATTCAAATTTAATTAATCTTGAGTTTGCTCAACAAACCAACTAAGCTTAAATTAGGTAAATAACAATTTTATCAATCACATATCATGTGACTCCTAGATCCGTTAGGTAACAACTCCTGTCAAAACATATCTTATATGTTATTCCTAGCCCTGCCTCAAAATTCATGTGATCATGAGTTTGTTCATCCGAATCTCACAAATTTAGTTAAGTAGAACCTAATATTATAAGACTAAACATGTTCAGGTTAAAATGGCCTTAAGTTTGCTCAACAAGCCTATAATAAATAGAATTATGGTTTATTCTTATAACAATGGAAAACAACAATCACGTTCTCAATGTGTACTTAACATTTTAATGAGGGATTTTTAATTTTATTCATCTTATGAATCATAAAATTTCATGTAAAATATCGCTCATATAAAACATCCAATTTATTATGCATCCTATATATATCATATAAATAAAGTATGCATCTTATGCACTATGATAAAATCTTATCTTGATATATTATTTGATATTATCTCCTTTGTTTTGGATTTATTTTTATGCTTAAATATGAAGATTAATGTTTGTTTTGGTTTAAGAGATAAAAATAGAGATTGCATCAAATCGAGACTCTATTGATGATAATCATGAATTTTAGATGAAGTGAAGAGATTGCTGCAATGGATAAGACTGATCACTTAAAGAGTTGAAGTTTGACTGGAAGACTTCGCCCTATCCTTATCATGTAGAAATTTGAACTTGTTTTAGATAGGCATCTTTACAAGTTAGAGTTAGATTAGGATTAGATTAGAAAACCTTATAAAAGGGACGTCCTTCACAACAGAAAAAGGTTCTCTCTTCTTACATTTTTAGCAATTCTTTATCTTTCTTCTATTTTCGTTATTGGAGCAAAAGCCATGTGTGGTTAAACTCATCGTTCTGATTTAAGGAGATTCGATATTCTAATTGTAACTTTGTGAGGTTTTGTGTTCCAAACTTTTATTCACGTTTTAATTCAAGTATTTATTATTTTGAGTTCTCATATTTTATGAATGATTAATATTCGATTAATCTGACAATTTAATTTAATATTGATTATTCTATCGCTATCCAAGAATTCAATGATCTGTAATTGTCATGAAGGATTGGTACAAGTAACAAATAGTTTATTTATGAATTTTTATATTTAACTTATGATGAACAAGAAATCTAAGCTGAATAATTACAGTTATCTCGATTATTTAATTTAGGATTTAGTGTTTTTCATGAAGCTTATTGCTATCATTTATTTGATATGGAATATTATCACACCCAGTCAGTGGATGATAAGTTTTAGTTTGGATGTTGGATTTGAACCAACTAATTTAGGAAATTTTGAGACTTATTACGACTATCCTAATATGTTTCGAACTAACTACTTGAACCATGAAAATATTCTTTTTAGACTAATGATTAACGGTACAATTAATGAGATCTTTCCATTGAATCATAATTTGGTAGTCTTGACTTTCTTATTTTTAAATTTAGTTGATTTAATTTGTTTTTGTATTAATTTTATTTAAACAGTTATTTAATCAAACCCCCTATTTAATTTTATTAATTGAAATTAAGAAGCTAGTGTTTTTTTGAAACATTTTCATGTGCGCTTAGCGCATATTATTCATATCCAAAGATAAAACGTCATACAGAAAACTTAGCGGGCATACCCCCCATTCGAAACCAGATATAGAATTAGCCACCCTAACTATCTTATAAGCAACCTAATTCGCTGGTCGCTTAACAAAAGCAGTATAAATAAACTGATGCTCGTTAAGAAGAGCTTTACAATCCTGGATAATCATCAAAAAATAAGAAGGAAAGTTATGTGTGGATGTCAGGAATCGAGTAATTATTTGACAATTCGTTTCCACACAAATTGGAGAAAATGAGAGGCTTTTAATCCAGCTTAGAGCTTCTCGAAAACATAATGCTTCACCAATTGGAGGATCCCTCCATCCCGGTAAAATCATTAACTTGCCCTCACAGTTTAGCCCTTTCCAATCTCGAATCACCATTCCTAATCCATAAAATCCGGAAGATAAAAGCGCCACATCTACATTGCATTTAAAATGGTTCAGTTGTGGAGCTTGCCATTTTGATTGAGAGTGTTGATGCTTTAAGGATGTGTTGTGGTTCCTGTTTTGGGCAGTCCACCATTCTAGAAGTGTTGTTGTGGCTTTACGAATAATAAAGGATGGGTCCTGTGCTTTTTGTTGCCATACAACTTTATTTCGTGTGGTCCACAAGCTCCATATAATCATGCAGATCTCCTCCTTCTGTGCCTTTGTAGAATCAACCATAATCGATGCAAGCCAATGATGTAGTGTGGCAATAGGAGATACGTTCCAGTCCACAGAGTAAGCACGCCACACAGAAATAGCAGTGTCACAATGAAAAAATAAATGATGTTCATCTTCTGCTGCTTTACCACAAAACGAGCAATTGTCATCAATGTCAATGTGTCTTTTTTTTAAACATGGAAGTGCATTCCTCAAAATACGCTAAAAGCTAGTGTTTAGTTCTCTAGGGATTCAACCTGATTCCACGGCAACTACAAAAGTTTGGATAATTGAAATTATTTTGGGGGCTTCGACAACTCGACCACACTCATAATCAAATTATATACATAAAACATTAAGCTTTGACCTTCATAGTCTAAAATAATATTTCCAACTACTTGGAAAATTACATTAGATTAAACTCATTGATTCCTAAATAAACTAAATTCCTATTCCAAATAGAAATTTATTTTGATTTGAGAACAATTTTCAAATCCAATTGGAAATTATTTCCAATTATCTTAAACCCTTTAACAAAATTAATTGAAAACAATTTTCAATAAATTATGCTACTTACTTATTATAATTTAGAAAACTCCGTTTTCAAAATTTCATAATTCATAAATTCTAATCCAATTAGAAAACTATTTATAATCTAATTAGAAATTACTATTTCTAATCTCATTAGAAATTTTTTTCTTAATTAAAAAACTATTTTCTAATATTAAAGGAAACTACCTTCAAAATTAAATAAAGCACTTTTAAATTTAATTAAGAAAGTCATTATAATATTCATTTAGAGATCGATTTCTTAACTAATTGGAAAGTTTTTCTTAATAAATTAGGAAACTATTTTCAAAATATTAAACAAATGAAAACACTTTAAAAGATTTAATGAGGAAAAATACTTTTTCTAACAAATCAAAAAATTTGTTATTCAAAAATAAAGAAACAATTTCAAAATACATTGTATAATGATTCTCTAGACAAATAAAATAATAAATTTAATTTTTTTCTTCATCAAACTGAAATAAATAAATTTAATTAAGAAATAACTTTCTCAATTACTTAAGAAAACACTTTCCTTAAGGAGTCAAATTAATTAATTTCAATCTAAATGAAACTGATTAATTCTAACTTTGGAAACTATTTTTCCAAAATTAATTAGGAGTCAATATAATTATTAATCTTAATCATATTAAGAAAAATAATTATTTTAACTTTTGAAATTAAGATCTCATCTTTAATTAATATAATCTCATTATATATATAATTTCTAACATAATCCAATTATGAAAGAAATAATTTAAAACCTTGGCTTGATTCTAATTATCGACTTGATAATTAATTTAATTTAATAATTCATCTTTTGAAAAATTAGACTAAATTTCAAAATATTCTTAATAAAAATTCGCTTTGAAAACAATTTTCAAAAAAACACTTTTTCAATTTTCTTAGGAGTATAAATTAATTTAATCTCCATTAAATTAATTTAATTAAAATTAAGGTTTTAAAACGTCAAAAATTAAATAAAAGAAGTAAGGGACTGCACACGTCACAAAGCCTAAGGTGCTAACTGTGTCGGCGGGTGAACTGCACGCACCCAAGGTTAATAGGGTCATTGCCTAGCACATGCAATATGCTTAGACATGCCCCCAAAAACAGAAGTCTCCAATCCAATAGGGTTTTTGTCACTAGTGATGCCAGCCAGTGGGTCATACAGTCACCAAGTTCCTCAGATGGGCGATAATCGCGCATCTAATTTGCATAAATACAAAGGCAGTAAATTACAACCAAAAGTAAACATAAAAACATGACCAAATATGCACAATCCATTTCTTCATTGCATAAACTAATCAACTTCCAGAAGGCAAAATAGAAGCAGAAAACGCATATACATGCTCTCAAGGGTTTTGATAAACAACACAATAACACACCTCTTATCGCAGACACATGAACAAGTTTCCGAAACAGATAAAACGTGATAAAATCAGCAATCTATTTTCATCAATTCCACAACTCATAAATAAGGAGCGGAACAAAGGAACAAACATGGAAACGATTTCCAAAAGATAATCATACACGTATGATTCATTTTTTAAATTAAACACAGACAATTTTAGGCAGACCAAAAAAGTGGTCAAGAACAAACAAATCAGTCGCCCAAGAACAAACAAAAACAGTCGCCCAAAAACAAATTCAAGTTTGTAAAACCTTAATTTTTATCAAATCAATAACAATCAAGCCTTTAATTCAAGTTAAACAATTAAAGGAGACTCTGATACTACTGATGGAATCCAACCGTGATTGAATCACAAACGCAACAGAAAACACAACTTTTTACATATTTCGAGCGAATCCCGATAATTAATTAGCTTGAATAAAACACAAATACGAATAATAAGAAATCATACTTTGTTCGTGTTCCTATTAAAAATCCTTTCCTGATTTGTCAACCACAAGCTGTTCAAATCTCTAACCTCTGATAGCATCTACAGAGCAATTTCTTAAGACTTTTTTTAGAGGAAGAACAGAAGTGCTAGCTTTTACATGTTCTTCCTATTAATAGAAAAATCATTAGGAATTTTATTTTTATTAAAATTAAATTATTTAATTATAATTATAAATATAATCTAATTCTAATTCTAATTCTAATTCTAACTAATTTAATTTTAATAAAATCAAATATTTCATATTTGATCCTTAAAGTTTCTCAAACTTTATAATTAAGTCCAACTTAATTAAATTGATTTTTCTTTCATAAATTACTTTTTGATGTGTGACCCATTAGGTTCCTAATATATTGTCAATTATTATAAATTATAATTCTAATTCACAATTAGAATCGGATAAATTATAATTCTACTCTTTTAGATCAATCATGTTCGATCTTGCTAATTAGTAATTGATTTATAATTGATATTTAAAAATGTCTTTTCAAATGTTAATTCACTCTGCCTAGAGAATTTCTAAATCAATACTAATCAAAAACAGTAAGACATTCTCTCTAATTACTTTAGAGTGACGAATCCTTTATTGACTTACTCAATTATCTTCATGTGATTCATACTGCATCCAAGTACTACCGACTGAATTATCCCATGATAATTCTTAAGTAATATCAAAACACAGTAATTCACACTCAAGTCTAAGAATTAATTATATAACTATCGTTATGAGGAAAGCCACAAACACATAAATAATATTCCATTTGGGATTCTCATAGTCAGGTCAGTTCAGTGACTTATTCTCTAATAATCACCCATACATTAATTTAAGTATTTCCAAATTTTAATTTATATGATCAATTACTTTCTTCATAAGAAAGAAACATAATGTGTATTAATTTTACTGTTTTAACAGTATGAAACTATAACTAGGAATATTTAGAAATAATACGAAATATAAATTGAATTTCACAATTATGATCTCATCATAATTTCAATTACATATTAATTATTCCAAGAATGTTATCTTTAGTATTAAAACATCAAATGTATTAATACATAAAGATAAAGAATGCCTTTATTAATTGTTGTCACTAAATTACAAAAGGGAATTTGATATACCAAATGTGAATTCGCAATGTAAAGAAAGGTAAAAAATAACAAAGTGTGCTTGAAATAAGTTGATTGTTTTCTCTATAGATTGATTTTTGTTGTATTGTGAATGTGTTGTTATGAGAATTGTCTATTGTGTCAATAGTTCCTCGTTCTCACGGTGTTGGTAATTTATTATCCTTTGATCCTTAAGCAATTTTTGCTATAACTGCCCACTTCCCTGGTTTTAGCTAACTACTTGCCGCTATCTCTTTAACTGTGATATTCTAGACTTCTACCTCAAATAACTTCCTAACTTCTATCCACTTAGCCATGTTTTTGTTAACTAACGTCTACTATGTTTTCAAATTCCATATTTTGGATTTGCACAAATTCAACATATTTCTTCACACTTTCCTAGTTTCTTTTTGTTTCCCATGAATTCTTTAGCTAGACATTTATTCGACTTTCATTTCTAGACTAACTCCATTTAATTAAATGGCTTCTTGGCCAAATGGGCTGGAATTATTCCTAAGATATCAACAAATTTATCTCGTATTTGATTGCTATGCATTCTAAGTTCTTATGCTGTGATTAGGTCTCACTTTCTCTACTTAAAATAATTAGTTGTAAATTATAAAATGTATTTTTTAAACTTCTTACTTGTACTAATTCATTATGCTTATATTCATAACTAGAAATACTTTAATATTTTTAGTGTTTTTTTGTATTAACGTATATTATGTCGTACATTTTTATTATGTCTTTTAAGATATCGAATGGCTTCTTTGATAATCTAAAATAAGCATGTATAAAATAATTTTTAAGAGTAAATTATATTCTAAATATAAAATTTTACTTAATTGTATAATATTAAAAATATATAATTATTAATAATTTAAATTTTTTTACAAATATAACCTAGGATTTAACTTATGTTGATAGTCTTGTTTACATAAAACATCATATAAATTGGAATTATTTATATTAGTATACAAGTAAAATTTTAATAAAAATTATATTTTTTTAATTAAAAAATGAATTGATCACTTATTAAAAAGAATTTTTATCATTAAAAATAACTCTAAAATCCTATAATTTTAATTTGTAAACAAATTAAGGTGTAATCTAATATTAAAAGACTTATATGAACTGTAAAACATTAATAGTTACTATAATTATAATAAATTAAAATTTACAGGATTTTTTGTTTTTTTAATTACAATAGGATTGAATAAAATTCATAAGTTAAATTAAAATTTTCCTACCTCTATCTTTAGGTAAAGTATAATAAAAGTTACTTAATCTATAGTTTTATATTATTAAATAGAAATATAAAATTATATTGACATTGTGAATCATGCTAGCATTAATTCATTAAATATATGATAAAATGGTGAAATTGAATTTTAATGTTTTCAAAATAAACTCTAATATTTCATAAATATTATATTCAAATTTTAACTTAACTTTTTCGTCAATTATCTATTACAAAAAATATAAGTGATTTTTGTGAACCACTTCTCAGATGTTTATATTGTAAGTGAGACTAAAAAATAAAAGATTAAATATTTTTTCTCCCCTCTCTCCTCTCTCTCTTCTGTATTCTATATTGCTATATGTAAAATTTGAGCACCAATTTGTCGGTATGTACAAAGCCACTTATCCTTAGAGAATGGATGCAATTAGTATCAGATATACCTTAAAGGTTAATGCTAGCCCCCTATTAGTAGAATCATGTAGGCATTGGTAAGTCTTAACCAATGTTTGACACTCAGGACAACAGAATAAGGCAAAAACTTTTAAGAAAGCAAGGAAAACATGTATTGTCAATGAGATGGCATGTGTTGGAGCACATTGGTGGAAATCTTTGACGAGAAGCAAGATTTGGATGTACGATCAAAAGATAGCTTGGAGATAGACCTTGAGTTAAAGGTTAGTTAGATTACATGCATGAAGGAAACATGTGAGAGCTCTAAGGACTTAATGTATGCTCAAATAGATGGACCATGACTAATGGACATGACATGGGTAAGCATTAGATAGGACCAATGTGCTATGAAAGGCTTTGGGCTTGGATGACTCATCATCAATGGATAGAGATCAAGAAGAGATCTTAGATCGTAGATAAGATCACAGTATATATACATCAGCTCTAAAAGATAAAGATCAAGTGGGAAGATTATCTGAAGATAGTAGAGTTCTTCATAGATATGAATGTATCATTCTTAGTTAAATGTAATCTATTATCTTGTTAGTTTTAATGTAGCTAAATCCTATTAGATAGAGACCTATTTGGATGAGGGTGTCATTCAATTGGTTAGTGTGATATAATTTGATAAAGATAAAGGTGATATAATTAGTTCTAATCAATTAGGAATTTGAATTGTAAAATCATAGGTGATATAATTGGTTCTAATCAATTAGGATTCTGAATTGTAAAGTCAGAGGTGTTTATAAATAGTTTATTTGAGTCTTACTCCTAGAGAACAAAGATGGGGGGAAGAGAACACATTGAGAGAGAGCATTCCTTTCTATACTTTTAAAGAAGTAATAAAGGTCAATTTTTACCGTAGCTCTTGTGTGTTTATTATTGCCTATAATTGTTTAATACTTTTGTATTATTCTTACTCGAGTCTGAGAGTAAAAAATTCTAGGGTTATAAGTTAAAAATAAGGTTTTGTTGGTCAACGATCATGCGAAAAGCCTGAGTCTTGCTTAACCAAAACTAAGTGAGATTGTTATGCATGGGAGTAGACACAACTTCAGTATAAGTTTGATGTCCAAGAAAACTTTTGTAACAACAGATATTAGAGCCAAAATATTGATATGATAGGAGGCAATAATTTGACAGAGTGTGACAATAGATTGGAGGCACTCATAGGGCCAAATCCTCTTGGGGAAGAAGAAGTCACTTTCTACTCATCTTAGTTTGAGATTTTGGAGACACAAATCCAACAATTGCAATATCAAATAGTAGGCTTGATGAAAACACAAGAGGATTCTAGATTAGAGATCGAAATATTAAGGCATATCGTTGCAACACAGAATGTTTGGCGTACCAAAAGCACTTTGGTGAAGGTTTGAGAGCCCCAAATTTTCAACAACAATCAGAGTGTCGAGGAGCTCAAAAATTTATTATGGGACATAAAGAAATACTTTGCAGCAACAAAGGTGTCTAATTTAGAGAAAGTGTGAATTATGACTATATATGTGGTGCAAGATGCAAAGTTGTAGTGGAAAATGAGAACCTCTAATGACATCAGTACGGGTAGACCTCCCATTAACACTTAGGAAAAGATAAAGAAGGAGCTAACAGATCAATTCCCGAACAACATTTCGTGGCTCACAAAGGAAGCTTTGAAGAGGTTCAAGCAAGACGACTCGATGCAGGAGCACGTGAGAAAATTTACATCTTTAATGTTGGACATGCATAACATGTCTGAAGAAGACAAGTTATTCAATTTCATAAGCAGCTTACAAGGTTGGGAATAAATGGAGCTTCGGAGGCAAAACTTGAAAGACTTCACAAATTTGATAGTGGTTGTGAATGATGCCTTGGTGGATCTCCAAATGCCACCACCAATTCGAACTAGCAATAAGGGCAAGAAGAATGTTGGGACATGGAATGGCTTGGAGAAAGGCAAAGAGGAGGTATATGAATCTTCTCAATACAAGTCTAAGAAACAAACAAAACAAGAAATTGCTTGTTTCATTTGTGAAGGATCACATTTTGCTCGTGAATGCCCAAAACGAAAGGTGGGTAAGGGGGCAATGAACATTGTAAAGGAGTGTTTGAACAAAATAAATGATAAATTCAACGGAGAGAGAATACGGTCTATTGGAGATGTACGAATGACTAAGGATTTTTTTAGGAAGCCACATTTGGAGGAGTTTCCATGGATTATTTCGATGAGGATGTTGAATTCTTCTAATAGAGGTGGTTTGTTAGGCCCTTAAGTCCTAATAGTGGAATCATATAGGCATTAGTGAGCCTTGACCAATTTTTGACACTCAAGACGATGTAATAATGTGAAAACTTGTAAGTAGGAAAGGGAAATTAGCATTGTCGATAAGATGGCATGCGTTGGTGCACATTGGTGGAAATCTTTGACGAAATGTAAGATGAAAAGATAGCTTAAGATGGACTTTGGGTCAAAGGTTAGCCGAATGATATGTATAAACGATACATGTGAAAGCTCTAAGGACTTAATATTTGCTCAAATGGACGAACCATAACTAATAGACTTGACATGGGTAAGCATTAGACTGGACTAGTGTGCTATGAAAGGCTTTGAGGTTAAATAACTCGTCATCAATAGATAAAGATCAAGGGGATATCTTGGATGATGTGGCGAATAAGATCACGATGGATATAGATCAACTATAAAAGATAAATATCATATGGGAAGATCATCTGAAGATAGTATGGTTCTTCATAAATATGGATGTATCATTCTTAATTAAATATGATCTCTTATCTTATTAATTGTGATATGGCTATTAAAAGTATGTCATTATTTTATCTATTGTCCTTTAGTTTCTTAGAAGTAATGGTAAATGCCTGTGTCACAATAATTTTCCCTTCTGAGGTAAGGTTTATGTCCTCTCATACATGTAATAAATTTTATAATTAATAAAAAAAGGGTAGCCATCCCGTCTAGGGTATCGCCCTTGATTCAAAAAATTTGAAATAAAAAACTAGTTGTTATGTAGCTAAATTATATTAAATAGAGACCTATTTGGATGGAGGTGTCATTTAATTGGTTAGTGTGATGTAATTTGATAAGGATAGAGGTAATCTAGTTAGTCCAATTTAATCAGAATTCTGAATTGAAAAGTCAGAGGTGCCTATAAATAACTTATTTGAGTCTTGCTCCTAGAGAACAGAGATAGGGGGAAGGGAATACATTGAGAAAGAGCATTCATTTTTATACTTTTGGGGAAGTAATAATGGTTAGTTTTTACCATAACTCTTGTGTTTTTATTGTTGTCTATGACTATTTAATACTTTTATAGTATTTTTACTCGAGTATGAGGGTTAAACACTTCGAGGATGATGAATCATTTAAGAACAAAATTTTGTTGGTCAGTGATCACGTGAAAATGCTGAATCTTGCTTAAACCAACCCTAATTGAAATGACTGTAAAAAAAAGTAGATAGTATAAGCTTGGTGTCTAGGAAACCTTTGTAATAGTTAACATGGTAGGAAGACACAATCGAAAAAGTTTCAAAAGGCCAACGATGTTGTTGCCTCCTATATGCTATATAGGATTTGAGAAGTTCACATAACATCTAAAATTGGTCATATATGATTCATTATGCTAACTATTTAACTGACCTTAATCTTTTAAAAGAAACTATTTAACTGACCTTTAGAATTTAATGAAAAGAATTACAAGAGTAGCTTTTGCACAGTATAATAAGAATAATTGTATAAATGAAATTTTAGTTGATAAGAAACTAACTTACCGTTGGTCCCATGCATGCATGCAGAAGAGAATGGCAAGACGATAGCCAATGTCAAGGAGCTATTAAAATCAGTTACCAATCTGTTATAAGTTGTTAGAAAAGTTGTTTTAGATTCCGATGTAACAAATTAGTTTCAAAATACTTTCCCGCTTAGCTTATTTTCAGTAGCTACATATACAAACGTATTGTATCACATCAGTATATGAAACGAAGCTACATTTTTGATATATTCCTCTTCCTTTTCTTCATGGTATCAGAGCTTGAGCTCGATCCAAACGGTAGTCATTCTCTTCTATACGTTTTGTCTAAATAAGCAATGGTTCGAAGAAGCTATATCCAAGCTTTACAAACACAAGAAGGAGAGGGATCTCAATCAAATGAAGACGAAAGAAACAGACCTATGGATCATAAATATTGTACTTTTAGCAAGAAAGGGAGACATGATAGATCCGACTGCTTCAGATTGAATGGTTACCCTGAATGGTATAAAGGCAAGAAGTTCACAAAACCTGGAAAATTTGCAGTTCAAGCAAATATGACTCACAAGGCATAGACACCACTAGAAGAATCAGACTCAGAATCCCATCTGGAGCAAACTTGCAATCAAGATATACAATTATTGGTGCAAAAAGAAGTTTAAAAAATTCTAAAAGGGAAAATGATAGAAGATTATGGTTTAGGTGGTGCCGACTTCACTGCATTTGCAGGAGCTTGTGTAGGTAAGTCCCATCCTATATCTGACTCTATAAGTCTTGAACCATGGATTGCAGATTCAGGAGCAACAACAAATATGAGTAATTCACTGTCTCATATGAAAAACATTGAAAAGTTACATTTTCCTAAGCGTGTACATCTACCAAATGGCTCAATCAAAACTGTGACTTATATAAGAGATGTATTTTTCTGTTCAGGCTTCTAGATATCGCAAGTGCTTTACGTGCCACAATTTAAGCACAACTTGTTGTCAGTTAGCAAATTACTCAGGGATCAGTGCTTGAGTGTTTATTTCTTGCCTAAGCATTGTATTTTGTAGGACTAGAGTTGTGAAAAGGTGGTGGCTGTTGGGATTTTGACTAATGGCTTATGTTGCATCACTCAATCTTCATTTGATCCTTTAGTATTGCAGCAATTTGGCAATAATTTTCACTTTGTTTTACGCAATGACCTAGAAGGTAGTATTGAGCTTTGGCATAGACGATTAGGACACATTTCCAAGGAGAAGTTGCAGCATGTTTGTAGTTTTCCTAATTTGAACCAGATGGTTGTTTGTGATGCTGGTCACAAGGCAAAACAAACAAGAAAACTTTTTGTAATAGCATAATTCAATCAACAAAACCTTTTGGATTGTTGTACATTGACTGCTGGGGGCCATACAAATGAAAATCCTTAACTGGTGATAGTTACATGTTAACTATTGTGGATGATTTCACTAGAGCTATAAGGACAATTTTGTTTCAAAGCAAGGATCAAGTTGTTCATTTAATTGAAGGGTTTTTAAAACTGGTTTGTACACAGTTTAACACACATGTCTTGAAGATCCAAACTGATAATGGGATAGAGTTTATTAGGCGTAACATGCAACTTGTTTTACATAATCATGGTGTGATTCATCAAAAAACATGTTCATACACCCCAAAACAAAATGGGGTTGTTGAAAGACGGCATAGGTCCTTAGTTTCTACTACTAGGGCCTTATTACAACAAGCTAATATGTCAACAAAATT
>JANZLX010167804.1:0-13690 GCA_025531955.1 Erythroxylum orinocense
TTTACTGTTTATTCCGCGTGATTGTGCAATGACTGGAAGTGTTTCCTTTTAACATGGAATGACCGGTTTTAAAAAAATGTATACTGAGTTTTAATCGACTGATGTAGTACGCCACCCTCGCGGGACACGGACTCGGATATCACCAACGATATCGGGTTCGGGTCACTCGGGAGTGGGGTGTTACATTTAGGCAGCTCAGTCAATAGTTGTTGGACATAGTATGGATTATATAGAGGTAGTTAATTGATCGATATATGATTCATTACCGTAAAATAATTAACAATAATGTTTTGTTGTTCTAAATTAATATTAATTCAAAAAATCATTGACAAAAGGAATGACACTTTGAAAATAATTTTTAAGTGTCATTAACTGAATCAATTGCTAATGGTGGAGAACTAACATGATTGAACTCAAATAGAGGAGACATTAATTCCATATTCTATGTCTAGTCAGAACTTTTTAATACGAAAATGATAAATTATACAAAAAAAATAATGTACAGAAAGATTAGTCAAAACTACTTTGACATTTATAAATATTTGAGTGATCATGATGTATTGCTAGATACCAATCTTAATTTATGGATATTAATTGTTTAATTAGAGAATTAAATATAAATTTAAAAGTTTAATTTATATAATCTTAAATATTATTTAAGATTATAACTTATATTTATTGTAATATATTTAAGATCCTAATAGATTGCACACAAAGAACGGATTAAAGAGAGAAAATATTTTTTTAATCAAGTTGAACTTGATTGTAAAGGTTGAAAATTTTTATGATCAAATATGAGATATTTAATAATTAAGGATTAATATGAAATATGAAATCTTATTTAGATATAATTGGTATTTATTTATATTTAATTATAATTTGAGTGAAATTGACTTTCATTAAATCATAAAAATTGTAATTATTTCATGTGGGCAAGATCTAATTTTTCAATAAAAATGTGTTGAATAAGAGAAATCAAATGTTGAGAAATTGATTGGAGTTATATTTGCTTATTTGAGTGAAACATTGAAATTTTTTTAAGTGATTATGTTGAGCCGTTTTGATTGATATAGCTTGTTTTATTATAATCTTCAAATAGAGTAAAGGGTGGAAAAAAGTGTTGTGGAGGTTTACTCCTCTTAAAAAATGAATTGATTATAAGGGTTGTTATTATAGATAGCATTTAGGCTTGGGCGTGACCTGACCCAATTCTAAATCAACGATTTAGTTTTAATTCTAAAGTTTTGAACTAAGCCCAAAAGTTTTAAGTAAAAACGAAATCATTTTTTACAATTTAAATTAAAAATAATTAGATTAAGCTCAAATTCTGTCAAATTTTAAGCCATTTAAACCCAATCGAGCTCGAGTTTAAGGTGTGTGTTTAGGGTCTGATTGAGTTTTGGATGAAGCCTAGGCTTAGACCCCAAACTCAAATTTGCAGCCTAATGTCATTCTTAGTTTTTTTTTTTAGGTAAACTAAAGCTTGCATTAATCAAAGGTAGGGTAATAATCCCAAACCTGAACAGGGGCATACAAATAAGAGTGTCGAGCTAACTGGTGAGCTACGACATTGTAGTGCCGACTAACCCAGCGCACTGAAAAATCAGGGTGACGCTTAAGAATACTTAAACAATCGTCTATAATTTTACCAAAATCAGATAAATCGTCCATAGGTGATTGAAGGGAGTAAAAAACGTCCTGAGCATCCACTGCAATAGAGCACGAGCCTTGCAGGTGTTGATCAGCCTAAGACAAAAAAGATCTACAAGCGATAGCTTCTGTTATCTTGGGCTCAAAGACTCCATGGTGCAAACCTGAGATAACAAACACAATAGTTCCGGCTCTGCTTTTGACTATTGCTCCATACCCATTTTGGTTCAGGTGGGGGAATGTTGCTGCATCTACAAAACAACTCCACTTCTATGATGCTCCAGCAGGTGGAACTCTGACATGAGAAGCAGCCAACATGGGAGAGGGGCTAGAATTGCAGGAAACAACAGAAATTGGGTTATACAAGCCTCGTGCTGCTGTCCAAGTTTGAAGGAACGAAGCTGCCGGCCCTAGAGCCTGCGAGCAAGGTGTAATCTTGGCTTCCAAACATGTTTATTACGACAGCACCATAGTTGCCATAAAATCATACAAGCACTCCGCATTATATTCATAGACACTGCCTTGGAAGCATTACAGATGCAGGTAAACATGGTCGACCCAAAGGAACTAAGATCCAAGCCTAATTCAGTCCAAATCTCTCTCGCAACAAAGCAACCCACAAAGAGATGGAAACAGTCTTCATTACCGCCACAATGGCCACAATTTGAGTCAATGTCTATGCCTTTTCTAAAGAGTCTCTCTTTGGTAGGAAGAATGTCCCTTAAAAGTCTCCACATGAAAGTTTTAACTTTAGGAGGGATATCTAAGGCCTACAAGAACTTCCATATCTCATTGCGCTCATCATAAGGTCCCTTCTTCAACATAAGGGCTTGGTAGTAACCAGACTTAACAGTATAATGCCCCCGCCTATCATAGTGCCATAGCCATTTATCGGGCCTACTCCTCAAACCTAAAGGGATCGTTAAAATAGAATTCACATCTGCTGCACAACACACCTCTTGAAGCTTTGCTACATCCCAACCATTATTCTCCCGATTAAGGAAGTCAGATACCATCATAGTATAATCCGGAGGCCCTGAGTCACCAAGCAATCTAAAATTCGAATCCCTAGGGATCCACGGGTCCACCCAGAAATTGGTGGACGTCCCATCTCCTATCCGAATTCTGGCCGGAACCGCCTATTTGGGCTTTCATCCCATGAATTAATTCAAAAGCAACTAACACATTATCAGATATTAATCTCCCTGGGACAAAAGCAGATTGGTACTCAAAAATAATGCGAGGGAGGATGTGTTTCAACCGATTGGCTAAGACCTTAGACACTATTTTGTACAGGACATTACAAAGAGCTATAGGTCACAGGTTATTCACATATTCAGGGTTCGCAATTTTTGGAATTAAAACAAGTAATGTATCTGTCAACGTAGCGGGAAAAGTACCTGACATAAGCCATGTAGTACAGTCTGTGACAATGTCATCTCCAATCACCTCCCAAAACTTCTGATAAAAGGCTGGGTTAAGGCCATCTGGGCCAAGAGACTTATCCGGGTGCATATGAAAGAGTGCAGCTCGAAACTCATCCTTCGAGAACGGAGCTAGAAGACGCTCATTGTCGTCTTGGGTTACATGTCGGGGGACAGTACATGCGACCCAGCTATAATCGGCCACTTCTGCGCGAAATAGATCTGAAAAATATCACCCCACTATGTCCTGCAGGCCTTGTGGATCCAACACCCGGTTATTCAAACTATCTCTCAAGGCAGTGATTCAATTAGCTTTCCGGCGCACATTGACTTTGGGAGTGGAAAAATTTAGAATTTCGATCTCCATCCTTTAACCAAAAGGCCTTTTCTTCGTTGAAAAGAAAGAAGCCCGAGTCTATTGGATTGCTTTTAATCCATGAAAGAAAGAGACTTGTATATCATTTATTTTTCTATTAATGAATTTAGTTAAAAATTTCAAAGGATAAAAATAGGGCTAGAAAAGATAGTCCACTAGTGTTTGGATTAAGATATCATATTTCTTCCGTGCCTCTCTTATAAGAAATTCTCTTCATTTATTCAATATAAAAAATATTCATGTTAAATTTATATACATATCAAATTACCAGTCGCAATATTAGGTTGATCACACTTAACGGGAGTAAAGTGTTGATACATTAAATAAGTGTATAATTATAAGCATTAAGTGACAGAAATGAGGATATTTTATTGACTGTGCAACCTTACTAGAAGGGTTAAGGTTAGAAAATGTGATGGTAAGAGATAAATTAAAAGTAGCTAATGTTAATGACAAATTAAAATAGACAAGACTTAAACGATTCAGACATATTAAGAGGAGATACTATAACGGTCCAATAAAAAGATGCAAAAAAATTATACTTAGAGACTATAAGATAAAACAAAGAAGGCTTAAGAGGAATTGAAGGGAGGTGAGTAAGAATGATGTAACTTTGCTGAAACTTGCCAAAGATATGACCCTCAATAGAAAATTTTGACACATTGAGATTCGGATAGAAGATATTACATAAAGAGATCCTGTTTATTATCATAAGTCTTTTAAACATTATTCTTTAATCTTATGTTTTGCATGTAGCCTAAACATTCGATATGTAATGCTCTCCTCTTAATTAGTTCACTTAAACATGTCCTTACTTAGCTAAATATTATCTAGCAATAGCTTGTTTGATTTATTTATTAACCTATCTTTTTTCTTGTTTGTATATTTATCACTTATTTTATCTTTTATTTTTAGTATCTACCCTGTACTATACTTATTGTATTGTTTATTTTATTACAAATTGTTTATTTTATTTATACATATTTATTTATTTTATGTCTATTTTTGTTTTTATTATTTTAAATTATTATGATTTTATTATTTTAATATATATTTTTTAAACACTCTCATCTAATAAATAACATTCTATATTATTGAACCCTCCAAATTTCACGCTTTTACTAGATTGTTGTTATATAAATTTTTTAACGAATCTCTGAGTGAATAAGTATTAAACATACAATACAAAATATTGATATTTTTATTATACAAAAGTGATCAACTAAAGAAATGCATATCAATAAAAGGCATGTTTGGATAATAGTTGATCAGCTAAAAATTAGTTGATTGACCAAAATCAGCTATTTGACTTAATCAAATAGTTGATAAATTTATTTGGTGATTGGCTAGTTGGATTAACTGATTCAATCCAACTAACCGAAAACAATAAGCTGCTCCATAGCAACATTTGGGGTAATCAGTTGATTACCCCAAACTTAAAATACCAAATTTTCCCGAAGCTCCGATTTTGGCTCTGGTTCAGAGTCTTGATCCAAGCTTTGTTTCTCTTTATTGGAATTAATATTCTCCAGCCTCCATCCATCTCTTAGCTTAGCAAGAAAAGAATCGGCCTTTATGTTAACATCCGGACTTTGACAAAGCACTTGCAGACTTAACCATTCACTCACTATCAGACTCAAACATAAACCGAATGAAAGTTGGGAAGAAGAGTACCTAGCCAAAAACATCTTCGCATATATCATCAGCCTTCTTAGAACTATAGTACCCATCACTTCAGACATGATTCTTCTCACAACCCAACTCAACAATCAAATTGTGACGTTAATAGTACAAACAACAACACACTCACTGTCCCTTTCTCTCTTTATCTAAGTATCCCTATTTTTCAATGTTATGAATACCGTACCAGACTCGGTATCGGATTAAGCTCTTGAACGAAACTGTCCCGGTACCGCGTACCATTTCGGGAAATTTTTTAAAATTATAAAATAGTCCATAAAATTTTTAAAAATTGCAAAATATTTCATATTAGTATATTATATAGTTGTACTGTACACTTTATTAGTTTACTCTTTACATCAACCATATTTTTAAAAATCTTAATAATAAATAATAGTAACAATTAATATGAAATAACAATAATTTGTAAATATTTTACATATAAATAATATTTTACAATTTCCAATTTCCAACTATCACAAACATATATTAACAAGTTCTATTTTCAACAAGTTCCAATTTCTCACAATCACAAGACATATATTTATAATTTCCATTTTTATCAATTTCTAATTCCACACAATCACAAAATATACATTAACAACTTCCATTTTTTTTTATCAATTTCTAACAATTTTCAATTTCCAACTATCATAAAACATTATCAAATTGTTCATGTATAATTACAAAACATAAATCATCAACAATTTCATTTTACTATAAAACCAATAATTAATTTGATAAAAATCATGTGAAAGTACAAAAATTATATATGTTATTTACAGTATCATAATTTTCAAATTAAAAGTTACAAAATTTTCAATTTAATTATAAGGATCTTACCTCTTATCAATAGCCCTTTTGTAAGTATCAAATTAATGCAAGTTCAATTTCTATATTTGTTAATTTAAAAAGAATTTTTTATTATATTCTAATTTTGTGCCTTAAATTCATTTTCATTCTAATTAATCATATTTCATTATATTATAAATTTATGCCCTTAATTTATAATTTGCAACTTCATATAATCAACCAAATAATTTCATATAATCATTGTATCTTCGTAATTTCATATTACATTTCCAACTCCAGTCTCCAATCAAATAATTTCATATACAATGCATCATCCAACTAACACCATGCATCATCCATCAATCCAACCAAAATTTCAAAACCCACATCACCGCAATAACCAACAAACCAACAAGAAAATACTCCGTCCAAGTCTCCAACAATTCAACACCGATTCAACCAAATCGAGCAAAAATTCACAATCAACTATCCAATCCAAATTCCAACACAACAAAAAATTATATTAAGCATGAAAATTTCAGAAATCCGGAAAAAATTCATAAAACCAACTTCGGGTCTTTGAGTTTTGTCATGGGTCAGAGGGTCGACTCGTCTCTGATGGCTCCAGATGCGTCTCCGGTGGCTTCCCTAAGGTGACGTGGTGCTGCTGCGAGGAGCGGAGATGGAGAACGTGGTGGCGTCGGGTCTGCGTGGTCGTGGAGGAACGACGAAGCTTCGACCGAAGGGAGAACGACCAAGGGAGGAAGAAGACGTCAAAGAGCCGAAGAGCAAAGGAGGCCAGCGTGGAGGAGAAGACGGCGACGGTGAAAAAAGCAGAGCGGCGAGGAGGAGGCGGCGGTGGCGAGGAGAAGATAGATAAGAGAAGACAAAGAGGAGGAGGGGCGATGAAGAAGGTGAAAGTCGATCGGGGGTTAGGGATTTTTAAGTTAATAAATTTTCAATTTTGCAATTAGGTCCCTAAGTTTTTTTAATTTTTGCGGAATTACCCGAAATTTTCTGGTATCTGCGGTACCGATCGAAAATTTTCCCCAGTAACTTTGCACCCGTTTCGGTATCGGCTTTTGGTCGGAACAGAACGGTATTCTAATCATTGCTACTTCCCACAAGAACAGTAGAGATTTTCGGAGATCCTAATGAATTTCGGATCAAACCCACGTTTATTCCTCTATAAATATTTGCCTCCACAATCTAGCAAAACCCTTGTTTTGGACGTTTGTGATTAAGTATACCTAAAATTCTTATAAATTTAATATAAAAATCGTGTAAATTGATAATGCATGAAATTATAGATTTCTAAATATGTAGTAATGACTAATGATGTCAATTAAAGATATCATAATTTTTAACTGAATTTTTAAGTTAATTTTAGAATAAATTTATCAAGATTTATTACAAATTTTCTATTTAAAATTGTTAAAATACTTTAAATTTAGACATATATGTGAATTAACGAGGTATTAAAATATAACTTCCTCATCATGTATTAATGAATAAATTTCAAATTTAATTATAAGGTATCAAAGTCTAACTTGCAAACATTTTGTTTTATCCCTAACTTTCTCTTTTCTCTCTAACTTGCAAACATTTTGTTTTATCCCTATGTTCATTTCTTCTGTACTACTTGAATTGAGTTGTTAAACTTTATTTATATTGTTATATTTTATACTTGGATGTATAATCATAATCAATCATTATGATTATGATTATTATTGTTATTATTATTATTATTATATGTTCTATATTTTTATTAGAGTTATAAATTTAATTTTTGTAGAGAATATTCAATGAAATACTAAGATATATAATATTCATACTCTTATATTTTTTAAGTTACGTCCCTATAAGTCATTTTACACATAAATAATTAATTTTACCAAACATCAAATAACAAACAGTTAATATAATCTACTAATAACTAATAAGTAATTAGCTGATTGTCAAACAAAACCAAATTATCGCCATCCCACTAAAGTATCGCCACGCAGGTACCCATTCCCTAGCAGCATAGTTTTAAAACCCGGATCGGACCGGCTGGTCCGATCGGTGACCGGTCTGCTATCCAGTCCGGTTAATCCTAAAAAATCAATCTTCAATTGAATCAATTCGAACCGGTGAAAACCGGTCAATTGACCGGTTGGACCGGTCTGACCACTGGTTCAATAATTTTTTATTTTTTGATATTTTTAATATTATTAATATTATATATAATTAAATACAATTATTGTATAATTATTACATCACACCAGTTTAACTAGTGATTAAACCGATAAAACCGATCAAACTGATAATTAATAAAACCTCTAATTTAATGACCGGTCTAAATTTTAAAACTCTGCCCTGCATCAATCCACCCGAAGGAAAACAATTTGAACCTGTGTACTGTCGTAGTCAGTTTTGTGAATAGCACCCGGAAATAGCCAATCTCACCTTTGCCTTTACTTAGCAAACCCAAACACCGCACAGCCTTAAATATCGCTCTCTCTCTTCCCCTCGGCCTTCCTTTCTCTGTTAAAATTTAAAAACAATCTAATATTCGTCTGTCTCTATTCTCTTCTCCCTTTTTTTTGTCGTCTTTGGTTTTTCGTTCTCTATCTCTCTATCTGTCAAATTCCGAAAGAGACCTAGTCGTGGCTGCTTGGTGGTGGATGGCAAGAACGAACAAGTATACCTCCATTAACTTCAATCACATCTATGAGAAGAACTTAGGCAATTCCTCCACCCTCAACCCACCGAAGTCACAATCTTCTTCTTCTTCTTCTTCTTATGCTTCTTCTTCCTCTTTCTATTCTTCAGTTTCACCTTCAAGTTACCAAAACAATCCATATAATAAGAACAACATCGCATCCGTCAAGGGCCATGGCCGTATGCTGGTTTTGACCCGACCCAATCCCAAACCGGTATCAGTTGCCTCTACAGCCCCACAGGCCTCTCCGTCGCCAAAAATCGCATCGACCCAATCTCAGAAAGAACCTGTTGAAACCACTGCTGTGGTGTCTACGAAACCCGACAAATTCTTGCCCCCACATCTTAGACCGGGTTTTTCAGGGAAAGAGGAAAGACCCGGTCCTGAGGTTCTGCGGCAACAACAAGTGTCTGGCTCTAAGGGTCGTCATGAAGAAAATGGGCGACCCAAGTCTGGTGGTGGCTACGAGAGGATGAGGAGAACTGGGGACTCATATCTCGGTTTTATTCATCGACCTCGATCTAGCGGAAATCGACCCAATTCAAGTGGATGATGGTATGTTTCTTACGCATATCATTGAAGTATACATATCCTCCCTCGCAAGTATAATGTGTTCATTCGTTCAGTTTTGGTTCTTCCATTTTGTGCTGTGGTGGGGCTGATTTGCCTTATACTTGTTGATGACTTCTATTCTGATGTACACTGTTTTGTTTTTCTTTTTGATTTTCTCAATGGAAATGTTGATTTCATTACATGCTTGCTCGTCTTACGTTTGAAGACGTGTTCGTTTCATACATCAACTTAGGGACCATTTTCTATTCCCTTTTGCAATACTTGTGCTTATAATGGGTAGGGGTCGTTACGACAAATGGAAGACACGGTATTGAATGTCAGATCACATTTGTGCTTGATTTCACCAATTTAAAGATTGCTTATGGCGTTTTATGCACTGTAGCTAATGAAGTCAGTTAAACAGGACTTAAGGAACAAGGATTGGAAATTTCACGTTTACTCATTTACCCATTTTAGAGGATAGTATATCAAGGCAAAGCTTGAGACAGAATGCAAATACGTGCAAATGTTAAAAATTTTAGTATATTGAGAACTATAGATTACAAAATTTGAATGAAAGTGTCTTGATAGACATTAGATGAAACCAAGAAAATTGGAATAGGTAGGCTAATGCCCTCTTAGTATCCAGTGTAAGAGTCACTAGAAAGATCACCTTGTCAAGCAACTTTTCGATTAATTAGATTAATCATTATTAGGGTTTGCACTTGTAAATATTTGAACAACAATCCTGTTTTGGACGGATTGAGATCTTTTGTGCCGCCCAGTTCTTATTCTGTATCAAAAGATCTCATCCGATTTAGGTAGTATTCGTACAAGGTTGTATTTTTTTATATTTCTCATAAATCCGTACAAGATTATTTTTTTATAGATAATTTAGTCTAAAGTTTAGTCAACTGGAACTTGATCCATTTTACCAACCCTATTAGGGCGTTAATGAGAATGCAAATCTAAATTTTCAAAATTGATGACAGTTTGAGTTACAATAGTCATTTTAGTTGTTACTGAAATTCTCCATTACTTTGTTTCGTGTGTTACGCAGACATTCATTGTGAGTTGAAGTGTCATCTGATACAGATGTTTATAAACCCATTGGAATTGACAGCAATTTCAGAGTATTCGCTGGCAGTTTTAACTGGTTGAAGATAGCCTAGGACGATTGCCTGCCGGATGATTTGATCTGCCAGGACTGCAGTGACGAGTGTTGTTTGGAAATCTCATCTAAAGACAGAATAAGATGCTTAGGAGTTGTAGGATTTGGTTGTATGCTTATTTTCTGCTTACGACTTGGAATGGAAGCAGCCTTTTTGCATGTTTCCTTTTGAACTATGCTCAATGGCTCCATCTTCTGGGGTTTCAATTCTCAATTCGCATTTCTCAGGTTCCACTAATCGATTGGTTTATCTCTCACTTTAAGATCTCTGAATCACATTTACTAATGAACTCGTGAATTACCAGTAACACTGTTCTTGTTCTGGCCAACTTCAACGCTATGATTCCAAAGAAGGATGAACGCTCTCACCGTGGAGACGATCCTGTTATAGCCACAGTTACCAATACCTTATGACTCAACCCTCGCAGGCCAAAAAGACTTTCAACTTTCAAACTATAAATCAAAGTTGATGATTTAAATTTTATTTTAAAATTTCAATTAGATTGTTCGTTGGAATAAGACATCAAATTTTAATAAATACTATTTAATAAATTTAAAATTTAAATTTAAAGTATTGTGATAATTAAAGTGAATAGGAAAATGTGCAATCGTTTACTATGGTTGTGATCGTGTAGGGCTAAAGCTCACAAACAAATATATAACGCTCGTTAGGTTACGAAACTTCCGACCACCAACAATAAAACTTGGAACTCTGCTGACTCTTTCGTCTTAAATGGTTTCACCCAAGGCAGTTGAGGAATTACGTCGACACAAGTGAAACTGCCAGCAACTTGGGTTGTCTAGGAACTGATTTGGTAACAAGGAACAAGAACTCCAATTTTGGGTTGGCATTCATTTTTCTCCATGTCCAGGACCTGATTTGGTAACAAGGAACAAGAACTCCTAATTTGGGTTCCTCAATTACCTGTGCAACAGCTTCGATCCGCCACTCCATACCTATATACTTCTGCTCCTTCTGCATAGTTTACATGCCGTGAGTATCTTGCCACGGAAGTGCTAAAGGAAAGAGAGAAATTGAACTATGGAAAGCGTGTTAGAACAAGTTGTGTCGATTGCAACAGACGAAGAACTCCAGCAGCCTCTCCTGGAAAATGACCACGCAGCCCCAAAACCTCAAAAAACGCCGGCTCAAAAAGCCATGAGAAAGACCTTCAAAGGAACAGCCAATTTGGCAAGGCTCCTCCCCACAGGATCAGTTCTAGCCTTTCAGATTCTTTCGCCAATTTTGACACATCAGGGACAATGTCGAACCGTTACAAGCAAGATTTTGACGTTACTCCTTATATTGTTGGGTGGGCTATCCTGCTTTCTTTTGTGTCTGACTGATAGCTTCAGAGACGATAGAGGGAAAGTTCGATACGGAATAGCAACGGTGAGGGGGCTGTGGGTGATCGACACCGTGAATCTTTCAGCCGAGGAAGCAGCTCGTTATCGCCTAAAGTTAACGGATTTTTTCCATGCTTTCATGTCATTATTGGTTTTTGGTGCAGTTGCTTTGTTCGATAGTAATGTCAATAAGTGCTTCTGGCCAACACCATCAGAGGAGCTGAAGGACATTCTAGCTCTAGTGCCGATTGGAATTGGAGTGTTGTGCAGCATTCTGTTCCTTATTTTCCCATCCAAACGTCATGGAATCGGCTCACCTCTGTCTCGTAATTAGTGATCCGTACTCCTCCCTTGATTCTGTTATAAAACAGCGTCTGATACAATCGAACGTTATTGATGTTGTCGCCCAAACTCGTGTCTGAAAGTTTACGAATTGAGAAAAACCGATAGACCAGTATTGAATATTTAATAACTTTAATGGAGGTCAAAATTCTGTTTAACAAAGAGGAGAAACAAATTTAGACAATTTCTTGATTTGTGTGTGTCAGTAAGAACATCATCTGATGGTAAATACTATGGTGTCAATCATCCAAGACCTCTTTTATTTGGAATTGAGAGATGTGAGTGTACCATGTATATCGAGAAAGTAACCGTTGTGCGAATTGGTTAGCTTATTACAGCTACCACTTATCACTAGGAGTATAATGGCTTCCTGTGGGTGGTCTTTCGCCCTTACTGTTAGCCGATTTAGTTGAAGTTGCTCTCCCTTGTGTATTGCACATGTAACTCTTCCTTGAGCTTAGGCCCATTTTCATATCCGAAAAGAAAAGGAGAAACAAAAATGTTATAAAAGATCTTAGATAAAACACAAAATATATAAAATACGGTCCAAGCCTATAGTTCTTTTGATGTTAATAAATAAATGAAAAAAAGTCAAATTTTGTCATTAAACTTGAAATTTGGATTCGGTTAAAGTTCTCGCCTATGTTTATAGGGCTTATACTATTAGAGTTTTTATCAGTAGATTTTTTTTAAGATTTTTTTTTAAATCAGTTGACTGTTTAGCTGTTATTTAAAAAATAGTTTTTTTTGAAAGAGCTTCATACAGTAGACTGTTTGGTAACATAAAAATAATTTTTTTAAAATTTTTAACTATATTTTATTTTATAATAAAAATTATTTAAAGTATATTTACGAATATGCAAATCACAATATATTAATTATTATATAATTTTAAACCATATGAAACATAATATATCTAACCAAATCTTTTATATGGATTATAATATAAATAAAATTAATATAAAAAATAAATATTAAAATATATTAAAAAGCCAAATAATGGGTTTGCAAGATAAACGTGAAGATGAGTTTGTGGGTATTGTAGGAATTACGTGTAAAATATAAGGATAAAATAGACTACAAAATAGGCTCATTAATTGATCTAAAAAATTTATTCGAAAAAATCATTTGAAAGGCTTAAGCGAAAAATTTGAGCTTCTTAAAAAGTTATATTTTAACTGTAAAAAAAGTCATATCTATTAAAAAAAATACTTTTTTATTTTACAGTTAAACACTTATTTATTTTAATTTTGTGGTGAAGAAAAGTACTTATGAACTTCTCAAATACCCATTTAATCAATAACTAAAATTTTTGATAAATCACTCTCAAACTTTTTTTTATAAAATATTATTCAGATCTCACCTTCATCAATAACATATCCCAATTTTCTTAAATATATGATAAGTTTAGTTTTTATGGTTAGTTAAATAGTTAAATTACATTTTATTAATATTAAAAAGTTTAAATAAGCCCTTCAACTTAAAAATTTAAATTTATCTCTAAATTAATAATTTTAGTTAATTAATTAATTATTTTATTTTACAAAGTAATATAATTTATTGCAAAGATCAGCTAATTTTGTATTTTATGGGAGAAAATAAAATTTTATATATTAAGTATTTAATAAAAATGATGATATACTATTATAACT
>JANZLX010167941.1:0-13681 GCA_025531955.1 Erythroxylum orinocense
GATGAGTGGAAATATGAATTTGTATATGGATGAGGTTGAGTTGAAATTAGGTATAATATGAGTAAGTTATTGATTTGAGATGATGAATTTTTCACATGAATTATTGTTATATATATATAAGTGAGATGTGTTATGGAAAAGGAACATAGAAATGGTATGAGACTTTAAGCTTCATGATTTTTTGGATTACGCTCACGTTTGTATGACAAGCAATAATACACATACGTTTTATGGTTTAAGAGTTGGATTCTAGAAATGGGATCCAATAGTTGGGGCCCAACATGTTTGGTATCAGAGCAAGAAGAGATTGCAAGGAACCACGCTCAAGTATGATGGTATTTTTTTAAGATTTGGATTCCAGAAACAGAATCCAACAAATCATGTTTGATATGATCATGTGTGGCTATACTACTTAGGGGGTTTGGAGATATTATAAGGGTGAAGGGATGGAAATTGTGAGAATGGAGTTGAACTTGTTTTGAATTGGTACTTATAGGTCTAGGTTGGTTTGGTATTTAAGATAAATGTCATGAATTAGGAATTGCTTGTAGGCTTGATCACCCTTTAGGTAATGTAAGGCCCCAGAGTACACCTAGTTGAAATAATACATGTTTATGAAAGTACATGTGTGACAGGAGTTAGAATTGTGCTATGATTAAAATATGAAAGACATATGACTTGAATTTTTGGTTAAGTGGATCATAGTTAGCGAATTAGAATTAATTGATGCCATTAGAGAATTGAGGTATTTAAATGTAAATTTGGTCTAGGAAAAAGTGTCAAGTGGCAAGTTAAGTTGGTTCATGAAAATTAGTGCGATTAACCTATGAGTTAGTGAAATTTGGCATGTTAAAGCATTGACAAATGGCATAGTTGATACATTGACAAATGGCAGCACTAAGTATGTGACATATGGGCTAATGTATCATTGACATATGTCAGCACCTGCATGGAACACATGAAGCTCATGCATGGAGACATATGTTGCTCCAATTCAATGGCACCTATCTTTAGATGTGGCAAATTCTACTAGAGTAATTTCTATTTTGCTCATTCTTCACTTTGCTCTCTTCTCTCCACCAAAATTCTCCTACTCCCCCTCTCAATTTCTAGAACTTTTTTGAATGATGGATCATAAACTTTGTAAGTTATTTCATCAAGAAGTAGGTCTTCTAACTCTATGTATTATTATCTAGTTAGTGTTGAAAGTTGCACCTTAATCATAGGTATATGCTGATTGCTTAGAAGCTTAGTTTAGCTTGATCTTGGAGTTGGTCATTGAAGTTTAAAGAGGTAAGGGAATACTAAACTTGATTTCATGTTAGAATATGTTTTGTTTGATGTTTGAAAAATGTGTAGTGAAATAATGAAGAATTGAGGTTAGAAACTTGAGACATATTGGATACTTGTTAGAAGGAGTGGTTCTAGTGAACAGGCATCGATACTTTAGCCATATCTTAACCTGTGGACCACAAAATAGGATGATTTTAAATTCAGATTAAATTAGATACATATATCTACAACATTCATGAAGGAATCGAATTTCTGTCACTAAGGGTTTTGAAATTTGGCTTAAAGTTGAGTTGTGGTTGCTGTCTACAGATGAGAATAGTTTGTATTATTTTAGGTATAACCTTAGGAATAATGAACCAAATTGCATTAACTTTATTTTTTTGAAACTTAATATATAGAGGAACATTTTTTTAGAAGAACATATTGTCTAAAAACATAAGTTTTTAGGCTAGAATGGCCATACAAAATTCATCCAAAAACTTATCCTGTGAAAGCAGTTGTTTGGAGGTTTCGAGTCACTTATCCCATAATTGTGGGAAATGATTAGGAAGGTAAAAAATGGGATTTTGTGCAATTGATGAACTATATAAAGTTAAGTTAATTTATTTGGTATAATAGGACTTAAATGGACTTGTTTATGGTGTCTTACGAACTTAAATTGGTATTCAATTTAATTGAGTAACACTTAATTTAATTATGCATTATTGATTGGGATGATAATATAAAGAATGTATGGTTTAATAATAATGAATACAATATCAAATTGCTTGGTGTTTTCATGAATAATGAGTTCTAAAGGCTTATGTATTATGAATTGGATATGGATTTTTGTGAATTGGGAATTTTTGCGATGATATTGTGTTAATTTTTAGACCATCAAGTGTCCGAGGAGTTTGATATTTGGGATTATATTGGAAGTGCTTTCAATTTGTGTGAACATACGTAATTTGTGATGACTCAATACCTCTATTGATGCATTATTGCATAAACTTGTAATTGTATGACATGTTAGTTTATTTGGAAATCAATGAATATGTCAAATTGAACAAAATGGAATAAATTGGTATGTGTTGCAACATGTTCCTCATATGAGAATTCTGAAATGAACCTGTTTTGTTTTAAAACTATTAGGTCCTAGTCGTGGATATATAGGCATGCTTAGAAGGGTCTACAGCTGCTCTTGTGATACTTCGGTGTCTCTTGTTACTGACACTTCGGTATCTCTTATTATTAAGACATAAGTCTCTCCTATTATGTGATACCGATCACGATATCTCCTGTATTAGTCCCGTTACCCACTTTTGAATAAAAGATTAATAGACTAACTTGTTTTATATTTTGTTATATGCTCAATTTTGATATAAATAAGTTTTGATCTTAAACATCTGAGCTCTATTCTGAAATAAGCAAATTATGTTTTGTTACAGACAAGTTTTGTTCTTATATTATAATATTTAGATTTGAAATTAGTGAGTTTGCTTTGAAGCTAAATGTGTAACCTATTCTGATATGTTATATTATGTTCTAAGAATCATGATATTTTGGTTCGGCTTGAAAATGGATAAGTAAACACTGTTTATAATCTTATGTGATTTTGAATATGTGAATGTTTGGATGACTGTTTGAAATAGTTATCTGCTTATATCCTGCTTAGTTTATTCCCCACTAAGCTTTATGCTTAGCACGGTGATTTTACCCCGTGTAGGTTCAGATAGGAGTTATTGAAGACTGGGACAATAATAGCTGCAGTGGCCAAAAAACAATGTGTTTTGTTTTTTGGAATGTTTGTTTGAGTTGTATGTAATAATATGAAATATGATGTGTTTTGTTAAAAGATTGTAAATATTATAATACAGAGTGTATTTGAACTTAAAATATGTACTATTTTGTTTAAGGGTTTGTAATGTAATAATTTTAATTCAAGATGGTGTTGTAATTGAAGCATGTATTTAGATAAATTTAGTTTGCTGGTTAAATTCTATTTAAAGTTAAATATATATAGAAAAGTAAAGATTAGTTGATTGAATTTCTGGCAATCCTTTTGGCAGATATGTGGGTGTTACAGGTAATTTCCTAATTTGAAGGCTAGGGTTGAACGTGTGATATGTAATAGTCTATAGTGATTTTCGTAAGTAGTAATAGATTAGTTGAATTTTTCAGGATACTTAATCAAATAATCTAGGATCCCAAACCTTTAAGTTACACCTTTCGAGCTTATAAGTATCTGGCCTAAGTTATTTGTTTCTTAGTACCTAATGCATCTTCTTTATTGAACTTAGAGAGCCTATTCTAGGTTATAGTGGAGATCGAGAGCATTTCTAGAGCTTATTAGTTTGCCTATTTTAAAGAAATTAAGGGTTCGAGAGCTTAATCGAGTCTATAGGCTAACACCATAATGAGAGTACCTTTTATTTAGATTCAAGGATCAATGAACATCCTGAAATCCCAAAGATATCTCTACCCTACTTCCTTACCATTGTTATTAGAATTTTCTAAATTTTCTTTGTGCTTGTCATTTTGGTTATGTTCATTGCATATTAGTTGTCTCATCTTCATCAATTCAGGGTGTTTTGTTTTATTTTGTTACAATATTTGAAGTAACATTTTCATCTCAGCTCTCTATGGTTCGACCTTAGCTCACCATTTACTGCATAGTAAGGTAGTTAGGAATTTATTATTTGGTAGTTATTAATAGGCTATCATAGAAACTAATCCTTTTACTTTATCTAAATTTTATTTTATGAAGCAAAACTCTACCATAAAGCAACCTTAAATGGATGGACAAATTTTTAGCTAAAAGGAATAAAGGAAGAATATCATTAAGTGACTTCCACATGAGTTAAAATTTATTAGTAGAAGAAAGTGCCAAAAAAAAAGAGACCAACATTGTTCAGGAGCTTAAATAGAAACTCACATTTCAATTTATTTTTAAAAAAGAATCTAAAGTTAAAATATGTCGTCTCTCTAGAGAAGAAACTATACTAGAGGAAGTAAATGATTTAATTCTTCCAATCACCAATATGGAAACAAGAAAAATAATGCATCCTTAAGATGAAGAAAGAGCACATCTATGAAAGATAAGAGTATGTGGCTTCAATTCAAACGCATATCGACTTTTAGTCAGATTAGTTTTACAAGTACTTTATTATGGGCTTAATTATTGATTTTTATGGAGAATCTAAGTAGGGTTATTGCACAATAGATGCTAACTTTTTTAGATCAGACATAAAGTATGTCACATAAACTCTGCTAAGCCTGAAGATTCATAAATATTCAAGTTACTATGAGTTTACTAAAGAAGAGGATCTAACTAATAAAAGAAAGTAATAATAGTGTCCATGTTTGATCTTTTTATAAATACCAATTACATAAAGATCTATGTTTAACCAAGAACATATTGCCTTTCTTTCAATATAAAGATTTAAAAAGAGTTGCTAGGAAATAGAAGTTAAGAAATTGAATGAGCTTGGTTCTCCTTCAAAATTAGTATAAGGTAAAATGCCTTCGTCTATGAAGTGTCAAATCAAATAGAAACTTGGTTACGTGATAATATGTGTACCATGTTAAAACTTTTCTATAAACCACTAGGCAAGTATACATATCATTCTTATAGTATAACTTAGGCGAATACAAGTGTCAATCTTATAAGGATAACAATTACTAGCAATAACCATCTTATTATCTAATATGATAAATGAATGATTACATTACAGGAATAATTAACTAAAACAACCTAAGATACTAAAACAAAGTAATAGGAAAGATTGAAGCAACTAATAGATAAATAAGATCTAAATTTAGAATCTCCTTATAACCCTTTTATCCTTAGATTTATTCTAATTCAATAATTAACCCTAGTTTGATTGAAATCCCTTTCTAACTAAAGCTCCTTTTTATAAGTTCCTATGATAAATTTGAATCTAATCCAAAAGTTTTGTATAGTACTATTTTTAAGATTCCATATATATGTTATTGTTCATGTCACGATCTCTTCATTCATATGATTTCTTAATCCCCATGTTGGAAATTTGAAATTGAATAAAAATACTAACATATTTCAGTTTAACATAATGCAAATATGAACAAGTCACAACAAAAATTAGGTCTTTTATTAATTAAAAATGCAATCCAAAATAAATAGCAATAAGCTTTATCCCATACATATTTGTATCCAAATTTAGTTTTGCTAAAGTAAAAGAAAGCAATTATAAACAAAAAATAAAACAAAACCAAAGAGCTCATTCTTACGGGTTTTGAATCTTAATGTTCTTGATTGAATGTTAACAAAAATTCTTTCCTTACTTTGCTTCCTTCTTATGGTAAGATACTTTGTAACCCTTTATGGCTTCTTTCTAATACTTCTAAACCTCTTTTTTAATTCCCCATGTCTATCACTTTTCATTTCAAGAAAACTCTCAAATTTTTAGTAATACGAGTTAACAAGAAATTGTGAACCTTAATTTATGTAAAAATCACTACCAACATGGTACTCTATTATACATGTGTTAGCTTAATAACTTCTCTATCATTCGTTTGAGGGTTCATTTTAGGAATATATGTCTTGAAGGCATGGACATAGGCCCTTTTTGTCCATGTTATAGAATATAGTTCCTTATTTAACCCATATTTGTTCATGTAATATTTCTTTAAAAGCATAATGCATTAGGGTAGACACCTGAAAGGAAAATTGGCCCTTATTGGTCCCATATTTTGAGAACATAAGTCCTTGTTATACCCATATTTCTTTAAAATCATGCAAAATATTCTTTAACTTGACTGTAACCTTACCTAATTCATTAAGGAGCTTAAACATGTTGTATAAATAAAATATAATCCATATTAAGTAAAATAAAACTTAGAAATGATCTAAATGTAAGTAAAATGCTCTTATACCATGTTAAAAATATAACGTAATTATCATTTATCAAATTCACCCACACTTAATTATTTTCTTATCCTCAAGCAAATTAATTATATCATTATTAACTTAAATAGGTAACAACTTAGGCAAGAATTTAAAAAATCAATCACATTAGCTAAGGCTCTCCATTATTCAATCAATTATGAAGTTCATAAATTATCAGGAATTTAGCTAAATCATCATCATAAATCAATTCAATTCAACTTCGTAATCCTTTAAATTTTAACTTAATTGAAAATTTTCAACCTAATGAATAAAGTGAATATACACAAGATGTTTGAACTTTCAAAGATTCTCATAATCCTAATTTAAAGAAAAGCAAACAATGACTTTAAATTGGCATATGAGCATTTGAGAATTATTTGGAATGTCATATAACTTTTTGATGTAAGGGTAATTTCCTTATCATGAATAGTCTTAGTTAATTAGGTTACTTTTTCAAAAGGCTACTAGTACCACACTTTAATTTCAAACTTTTTACTTGGTTTGAAGCCAGAGAGGTGAATTTATTTAATGCACACTTTTTGATACATTGTTTTTCTTTTTCTAATAAGAAGCTAAAAAGGCTAAAAAAGAAACTACTCTTAACTAAATTATATATCCAAATTATACAAAAGGTGTCAGGGTTCAAATAAAATATCCATTTTCAAACCTAATTAAGCAAATTACATTATAGTAACCAAACTATTTACCTAAACAATTAAAATCATAATAATAACCAAACTTATTATGAATTATCTCCATCAATATTCTTCCAAAGTTAAAAGACTTCCTAGAATTATTCTCCATTAAGCTAAATATAACAAAATTGGTAAGCATTAGTAAGAGTAAATTTCCTCTTTAATACTTAAGTTGTATATTGTCCTTAATGTACATAAATTATAAGATTAATGAAAAACAAGGAAACAAAAAGATAGAAAGGTATGGCATAATAACTAGCACTCTCCTGAAAATGAAAGTGTCTATATTTAAAGTCTAAGAAGTATAAACTAGAGTATGTATTATGATTTAATTAATGAAATAATTTTGAAACACTTTTTAATCCATGAACTAAAATAGATTTTATTTAAAATCATCAAATCATGTAAACATATGCTAAAAATAATGTTGATGATCCTAAAGCTACTAAGCTAAAATAAAAACACTTAAATCTTTGGGTGTCCTCCTAACTAACTCTTCTTTATAAGTCTTTTAGTTGGACTTCTTATTCAAGCTCTTCACCTTAATGTCTCCTCAAATAAAGGCTTGATTCTCCTCTTCTTTTAACTCTTAATCTCTTTAACATTTCTTTAGCTTCCAAAAATGTTACATGCTCTACTAAAATAGGGATATCTTCCCTTCTTCTCCTTGCATGATACGAGTTCCCAATGAATACTTTGTGATCATTTCCTACATAAAATAAGACACCTTATCGTTAGTCACTTCCATATAGAAAAAATTATCATCTATAGTATCATCTATGTAGGGATGTCTTATGACTTCAGATATCTTAAAAGCTATTTGTTTGTCCTTTAACCTCTATATTAAATTTCCACCGTGTATATCTATCATAGCCTTATAATTAGCTAAAAAAAGGTAACCTCATCATCTAGGTAACCTCTAAATCATCCTCCGTATCCAAAACCATGATATCAACATAAAAGATGAACTTATCCAACTCAACCAAAATATCTTCTACAATGCTCCAAGGATGCCTAGCTAATCTACTTTCTTATTGAATATTCATCCTAGTTGGTTTATGTTAACCCAACACTGAATTATTAAACATGTTATAAGGCTTCAAATTAATATTCACCCCTTGGTCTATTAATTCCCTTTAAATGAAAGGGGTAGTATAATTCCTAGATTTTTAAGTTTTTAAGGTAGCTTTTTTTTCAAGACGGTGGAACACTCTTCACTTAATGTCATCATAAAATGTTTCCCAAGGTTCTTATTATTAAAAAGGAGATCCTTTAAGTACTTAGCATCCTTTGGTATTTGCTTAAGATCTTTAATAAAAGATATGTTAATATGTAATTGTTTTAAAACTCCAAAAACTATCCAAATTTATTTTTAATTTTATCTATCTCAAGTGTGTTTGGGTATGAATTTTTTAGATGGCACTCTTTAACTGGGTATGAAACTCTTAGTACTATTTAACCAGGGTATTAAACTCTTAGTACTATTTAATCACTTTCTTCTTTGGCTCATCCTCTTTCTCCTTCTCTTTCTTGCAAACCTTTTTTCTTATACAATAGCCTTTTTTGTTTAACTGTCTACTATTTTCCACGCCTCAAAGTTACTACATTGACTGAATCCCTCTAGCTTGATTTGGTGTTGCTACACAAAGTACATGATTGCCTTTTAGAGACAAGCTTAGCAAGTTGTACAATTTGAATCTCTATTTTATGGATAGATGCTTGTTGACTTTGGAGATATGTTTCAATTTTTTAGAAGTTAGACTTATATATATATATATGTGTAATGTTTCATGAGTTTCTTGAGACTTATATTCCTTTCTTACTCTTGTACTATTGAAATTTAGGTAGATGTTTATTATTCTATATAAAGTTTGGATGGTTAACTTGTTTAGTTGGTTATCATGTGTTATTTAGTTGATTCCTCACAAAATTAACTTGTTTAGTTAGTTATAATGTATTGTTAGGCCTATTATATTCATGATTGGGATGTACAACACCATAAATATCAAATTGTGTTGCTCAAAGTAGTTAAGTTGTCAAAATAATATCATCAATATTCTTGCTTAAAGCTTCCAATTTTGTTTATAATCTCATAACTATATTGACATTATGAATACCAACTAATTTAGGTTTCATATTTTCCGACTAAAAATATTTCATAGTGAAATTTTCAATTAGTTATAATAATTCCTTGCGATTTTTAAAGCTATTAGTCCTATTTAAAGATGCATTGATTAACTACTTAGTTGGATAGCTCAATCCACTATGAAATTTTTGCATTTGTAGTCCCAAATCAAGTATATGATATGGGAACTTTATCAACAATTCATTCAATCTCTCCCACATCTCATACAATGTATCACTCTCTAATTATTAAAACGAAAAAAGATGTTATTCTTAAGTTTTGACGTTTATGTTAGAGGGAACTACTTGACTAAAAATTTCTTAGCTAAAACATTTTAAGTGGAAATTAATATAAGAAGTAGAGAATTCAACCACAATTTAGCTTTATCCCTCAAGGTAAAAAAATGGAAAGTTCAACTAAATCACCTTCTCAAATAGTTATGGTAATAAGGACTGGTCGAAACAAGCCTAACCTTGACTGGGCTAGGGACTGCTCAGTCAGACACAAAATTATTTCTTAAAAAATAATTTTCAAAATGACGTCATTTTTTTATTTATCAAGCCTCAGGCCCAGCCAGGCTCAGGCAACTCAACTTGAGCCTCCAACCCCTAGGCTTGGTCAACCCAGGCTTGGCTTATTGAAAACTGGTTAGGCCAAGTCAGGTTGGACCAAATCAGGCCAAAACTGCCATCTCAGTTCGCAAAAAATTCGTTAATCTTGAACATGTTAAGAATCTCTAAAAAATTTATAAATTTTGCATTTGGATCCTTATTTATATCGCATAAAATTGCGTAAGTTATCATACCATATGATTTATATTATGTTTGATCTCAAAATTTATGACTCTACTCTAGACGTAATGATCCTAGTAAGTGATGGTCTAATATAGTCCCTATAGTGTACACTCTTCCGTATCATACTTTTAACATACCACTAACATAGAGCATATGCTTCAACAATCCAGAGGATATTTGAGAATATACCTTACAAGAATGAAACGTGAGAGCAATCACATTAACTTATTATGGCATCACGCATAACACAAGTATGTCAAAGATCAGCTTTTCCTATTTCATTCGCAAACATAACCTTCATCGTAAAATTACATTTCATAATCCATATATTTACATTTTAAAAACATCTAAGAGTTTAGTACTCTATATAAACAAAATAGCCAACAAGAGATGGGATCTTAAACCCAAATATCCTAGCTAGACTCTTTACTGTTAGCTGACCAGACCTTTGAGCCATTCTTGCTTCCAAAATTGAGCCAAACTTCTACTAGTTTGCCTTAGAAGCAAGGTCTCCCTTACACCTAAAAATCGATGTTGCAATTTTGAAGAGTTTGTGAACTTAGTGAGTGAACGATCATCAATGTGTTCACTCAAGTCAGAACACAAATATCACAAATAAATAACCAAATTCAATGTGTACATCATATCATTCCATTGTGTATGCCATATCACCTTTCTTCACATTTCAATATGTCACGACTTGGAAACATATCGGGCGCATAACAACTGCCGCATACTCAGGATAAGGATACTCACAGTAACCTAACCCGACTATGCAAGGCTAGCTAAATATCCTTTGAAAACATTTGGACAACACAACGACTATATTTTAAAAATGCCAAAACTCAATTAAACACCCACAATCAGTTTTAAACACACTTCTATATTCACATTATAATTCTACCGCAAATTTTAGACTTTTAAGTTCACTCAAAAGCAATCTCAACAGCCGTACCAAAGGTTCATACATAAGGTCTTTTACAGGCGACAAGATAGTCAAGAGTTAATTTATAAAATCATTAAGCATATCAACATAACCAACCTAATAAAAATAAAAAATAATTATTAAGACACTATACAACAAAAGTACAAATAGAGACTACCCATGTGCGATAATGCCCTGAAAACGTCAAAAGACCACAGGATACACTTAAAGCCTCAAGCTCACCAAATTAACCTGCATGGTTGGAAAGCGAAGGGGGTGAGTATACTATGTACTTAGTGAGCAAGAAAAACATATATTGCAAATAAAACTCGGTACACAACAAGACAGTGTAAATAATCTATGAATTGAACATACATGACATAGAAACACATAGGCCTATCTTATCACTCAACCTATACTGGTTAGGAATCACATAGGCCTAGGCTATTAATCACTCATCTGGTGAACATAGGTTCCAGTTCTAGTACACAAAAATAGAAAAGTAGCACATGTGTGTCACTACTAGGTGATGACCTCGTTAGTGTCCAAACCCTAGGTGTGGAGTCACCCGTAAGTCTCGTAGAAGGAGTCAATACAGGGACTCGACTTTTATGTATTAGCGTTAAGGGTACAGGGGTCGCTTAATCTGTTATGCCTAACACATAAGTGGTCAATCATTACCTTACCAATCATAAAAAAATCATATACAAAGATTAAGTACAAAAATCAAGTAAGGCACCATGCTTTTATTTATCGGTCCAACTTATAAAATAGAACCTTACTATGGCTCTAAGCCAAAAGAGAACACATACACCTAGCATACATGCCTCGGTTATGCATATGTAAGTTCTAAAACATTATTTCATGCAATAAAAGTCATCTTTTGCACTTCAAGTGCAAAGTTGTTCAAAAATATAATTTCAAAAAATAAAACATTGTCCTTTTCACTTTAAATGCAGGTTTGTTGAAAACGATATCATTTCTCATAATACATAATAAAAAATCAGTTGCACTCTAAGTGTAAAGATTTATTCAAAATAAAGTCATTTATTAAATTCATAAGTATACTAGCATCTATTTGAGATTCAATTCTACCATACATTACCTAGGTTCAAAATTCACATACAAGTCATCATGTATGTCTTCGGATTTCCTAGTCCCATTTGAGAGATATGATTTCCCCAACTCACCTCAAAAGAAGGTGTACACTCCTTAACTTGAACAATCTTTGGTACGAGCTTCTTGATCCATAGCACCTGAGCATTTATACATACAAATATGCAATGTATTTACTACTCAAATATGTATCTCATATTCATACACCGCCACAACCAAATTCATCCCTAATCAATTATCATAAATGTTATTATAACATATGTCAATATTTCAATAATTTACTTACTAATTTAGCTCAATGTCTCCTCATCCATCAAGCTAACCTAACCTTATGTGCAATGTTTACATCCATTTCCTCCTAATGTTCCTTTATGAACAAACTATCTTCTTTTAATCATAACTCTCTCTACAAAGATCCGAATGCCATGATTCTTGTGCCCCCCTTAAACTAGACTTCCATTAGTCTTAATATATCTAAAATTTACACAAATAGTATCTACCTTTAAAATATAATGTCCATCCAAAATCTATTATGTTTCTAGTAAGAAACAGACTACCATCCAATACTCAAATCATAATAAATCATTATTAATACATCTCCTAAAATAATCATTTCACAGAAGCATTAATAAGACATTAATAATCATTTTTCATTTTTTATACTTTCACTAATTCGGACTCTAACGTCCTCAAAATCAACAAATAATATAAGGTTCCTGCATGAGGGTCTATCACAAACAGTATTCGGAAATAAGCATAACTCGAGCTGTACACTATTTCGTCAAACCACTTTCACAGAGGTTAAGTTAAGACCTATATATACAACTTTCATTCTTTGAGTTTCTTCAAATTCGTGCTCTAAGAATATGAAAGACAGATCGAAAGAGAAAGATGAAATTGAAACCAGAATTTCAACTTACCTTGATAACTTCTTTCCTTCTCCTCTTCTCTTCCCCTTTTCTATCCTCTTCTTATTTTTTTTCTCCCTCTTCTAACCTTATGGCAGACCTTCACTATTACTTCTATTGCCTTTTCATTCAGTTTCTCTAGAAAATTCAAGAAGGTCAAACTAATCAATGTGTCACCAATCCATTGGTCTGTGTCACTATTCTATTAGTACATATGTTATCCTTCTATTGGTCCATATGTTACTATTTTATTGGTCCATGTGTCACTTGCTTTAGGCTCCACATTTAACTCATTTTAAGCCTCCATATGTCACAACTTATAAGGCTACACATGTCACCAATTGTAAGGCTATACATGTCACCAATTGTAAGGCTATATATGTCAACATTTGTAAAGCTACACATGTAACCATTCTATTGGTCCACATTGAAGTGAATCACACGTTAATACAGTAATCAATAACGATATATAGATGCACAAGAAGGAGGGGTTGAATTGTGGTAAAATTTTTCGTTAACCCCTTTTTGAAAACTTCTTTTTGTTAACAAAATTAGTTTGTTTTAAAAGAACTACTGTTATTTACGTTTGTAAACGATTTTCTAAAACTTATGTACGATAGAAATATTGAAAATCACAATCTAAAGAGGAAGAGAGATTTGAGAGAATTCGACACAGTAATTTTTATACTAGTTCACCCCAAACCGTGGGCTACGTCCAATCCTCATATGCCTATCTGAGATTTCAATATCTCTCAAAAATTTACAAGTATTCTTTTCCTCTGAGCCTCTTCAAGTCTCTATGTAAGTGTAAGTCGACTTGTACATGTGTAAGTCGACTTATTCCTCTACGATACTGATAAGTCGACTTGTCCATGGGATAACTCGACTTGTTCATGTTTGTACAGTATTGTAAGATTGT
>JANZLX010168004.1:0-13673 GCA_025531955.1 Erythroxylum orinocense
AGGAGATAAGTTTTCACCAATTGATAATGATCATGGAATCCTTGAAGTTGTCAATCTTTCACTTGATGAAACATAGTTGGAGAGTATGATCTTTGCTGATGAAAGCAATGCCAATGTTTGAGAGTAAAGTGATTACAGGGTGGATACTTTAGTTAGATTTTTTTGTTGAAAATACCCATGTGAATGATTAATTCTACTTTTGGATATTGTAGACAAATTGCTTAATGAAATATATGTTCCATGTTTTTTTAGATTTTGAATTTTTGGAAGTCTTGAAATATATATATATATATATATATATATATATATATATATCCGTGTCCACCAAATTTTAGAAATTGGTGTGTCCCCGTATCCGTGTCCGTGTCTGTACTTCTTAGACGAATGGTGGTTGGTTTGATCACTGAACTGAATGTTTTACTATAGTTAATTCCAGCAGCTTGTTGGAAACCCTTTGCAACCAGCCGAGCTTTGTGTTTTAGGATAGATCCATGAGCTTTGAACTTATTTTTGAACACCCATTTACAATCGATAAGCTGCTATGTACCGTTGTATGAAACCAAAATCTATGTTTTGTTTTGCTGTAAGGAATTAAATTAATTCACCATTGCCTGCCGCCAGTGAGAGTATGTAAGTGCATCTTATGCAGAAGTTGGTTCAACTATGCGTGTCAAGGAAATTGGGTCTTCGAAATGAAGAAGTCCGGTGAAGGGATATTTAGGTTTGAAAATGCCATCTTTGGCCCTTGTCGTCATTGGATGTTGATTGAGTTGGTATGATGAAGGTGCTTGATTTTCTGGAGAGAATGGAGCAATAGGTATGTTTGTTGAGGAAAGATCAGTTGAATTGATGATAGGTGAGATGTCTCGAGGTGGAGAGTCAGAATGAGCAGGTGTGGTATTAACAACAGGCGGCTCTTGTTCTAGAGGTGAGGTAGAAGATACAGACAAGTTTGATTTGTGAACTATAAGGGGCATTCCAACATCTGTTTTGGGCATTTTAACTTGATGGTTCAAAAAACCTATGACAAAGGGAAACAAAGATGGATCAAATACAACTTGTCTTGATATAAAAAATTTCCTACAAGCACTTAACCATTTATAGCCTTTCTGTTGAGATGCAAATCCAAGATATACACATTTTTTATTGTAAAACTGGAATTTGTGATGATTGTATGGCTTTAAGCATGGGTAACAGGCACATCCAAATGGTTGTATAGTTTTGTAGTCTAGTTGTGTTTTAAATCATTTGAACAATGGTGATGCACCCTCTAAAACTGAAGTAGGAAGTCTATTTATCAGAAAAATAGCTGCTTGAAAGGCATCGACGCAGTACATAAGTGGCATCTTTGCTTGTGCTAACAAGGTTAAGCCTGTTTCTACTATATGCTGTGTTTCCTCTCTACGTATCCATTTTAAGAGGAAGTGTATCGACAAGTAAATCTGAGATTAATTCCTGCGGCTTGTGCAATAGGTATGAGAGGTTTGTATTCTGAACCATTATTAAACTGAACAGCTTTAATACGTGTGTTAAATTGATTCTCAATGAAGGCTCTAAGATGATTGAAGGCACTTACAGTCTCTCCTTTATGTTTTAATGGATAAAACCAAGTGTACCTACTGAAATCATCCAAGAAATGAATGTAATATCGATGACCATTCGAGGACTGAGTAGGAGAGGGTCCCCATAAATCAACGTGGATTAATACTAAAGGTGCAGAAACATGAGAAGTAGAATGAGGAAATGGTAATTGTTTTGATTTTTCAAATTGACAAGCCTCACATATATAATTATCATTAACTGAAAGATTCACATTACAGGTTTTCAGAATTTGTTTCAGAGTTCGATGACTTGGATATCCTAGCTTGTGATGCCATCTGATGAAATCATCTTCCGTATTGGTAATTTGTGCAACATGGGCTTGAGGCTGAAACTTATTCCTGCTGTTCTAGTATCACGATACTCATAGTTGTTTGTAGATATAATAATAGGTCCACAGAGACTAAAAAAGACACTCCAAAAAACATTTTATTGTGATCTACCTTGACACCTCTTTTCTAATGATTCTTTGGTGGCTTTCCAAAAGTGTAAGAAGGAAAGACATAAGGAACCCAAAATTGAGAAAAAAGTATGCTAGAGCCTGATGCTTACTTGTGTTGTGACCTGACACATCTTTGTCAAGTCATCAATCATTTCAAATACTGCCTGTTCTAAAATTTTCTCAGGATCTTCAAAAGAACTTAGGACTGCATTTGCATACGATCTGATTAGTGCATATAATGTTAGTAAAATAATGTTTAAAAATGATTTTTATCCCTTTTCAATTAATATATTCTACCATAGCATTATGCATATTGATTTAGCCTTAGACCATGGCCTAATAATAAGGCTTTAGTTAAGCTTTGGCATTTGGTGGTAATCTTCTATGAACCCAATAAAGTTAGCTTGGGCTTAGGAAATGTTATAATGATGTCTTTACAAGTAGGGGGAAGAAAGGAAAGTTCATATCATGTTTATGTTGCAAAAAGAGGAGTAAAGTAAAAACTATTACTAGTGGAGTCCTATTATGAAATGTAAGGCTTATAATTAACTTAGATGTGTCAAGAATGTATGTAAAAGTTTTTTTAAAAAGTAGTTAAGGTAGAAGTACAATATAATGAGAAGCTACAATAACAACAACAACCAATAAAAATTTCACTGATATGCGGGATCTTGAGAAGTCCTGTAATATGCAACTTTACGCTTAGCTAATTGTGAGATTGTTTTCGAAGATGTGAAGCTCTTTAATCTAATGAAAAATTCAGTAACAATAATTGATGCTCAATTAATTAGTTGATAATGAATGTTCACTTATATAATCAACAGTAAGAAGATATTTAAAAGTCTTTATAAAACCTATACTTCTAGAGTTCAAATGAATAATGGTACTTAGTTGTAGGTTAAAGAAAGATGAATATAAGTTGTTTCTACAATTTCATCTATGAAATTCTTAGTTAATGTATCATTTGTAAACTATTATTAAGTTTCTTCTTTCAATTGAAAAGTTTGAGATTTATTAGAGCCCAATTAGTTCAAAAGTTTAGTAAAGTAGCAAACTAACTATTCAAACAAACTCCTTGTTAGGTGACTAATAAGACTCCACCAGTAATAGTTTTTATGTTTTAAAATGATTTTCATCCCTTTTCAATTAATATATTCTTCCATAGCATTATTCATATTGATGTAGCCTTAGACCACGGTCTAATAATAAGGCTTTAGTTAAGCTTTGGCATTTGGTGGTAATCTTCTATAAACCCAACAAAGTTAGCTTGGGCTTAGGAAATGTTATAATGATGGCTTTACAAGTAGAGGAAAGAAAGGAAAGTTGACATCATGTTTATGTTGTCCATCATGTTTATGTTGCTATTGTCGTCTCATCTTTTAGTAGTTTGCTTTATGACTTCTTGTTGGCTCTACCGAAGACTCTTCAGCTCTCTCATCGGTATGGATCTCTCTCGGGTATCTCTCTCTCTTTCGGATATATCTCTCGGTATTTTGAATGGTAGTAAATTGTCATATTGACGTGCTTATGATTCTTCCGCTGCATCTATGGTTGATTATTATGATTATGTTTTTGTCCCAAGGAGGAGACATCACTTTGTTTATGGTGAATGCTACAGTTAGGGGGAGATTTTAAAGTATATGCGTGACTGTTAGTCATGATTTTTGGCATTTTTTTCCCAAGGGGGAGAAATTTGGATAATTGGATTGATATGATGTTTTTTGGAACTTGATATTTGATTAAGGGGGAGTTCTCTTTTCATCTCACGTGGTTTGTGTATTTGATATGTTATTTAAGGTGAGTTTCATGTTTGTGACAAAAATGTCAAAAAGGGGGAGATTGTTAGGATTTATTTTTGGCAATTTTTGGATATGGGATATACCATATGTTTTGAAGATTTGACTTAAATTCGATATTATATGTTGGAGATTTTGTTTTGGAATTGGGCTCTTGATTTGAAAAGTTTGATATTAGATATGACAAGGATAAGTAGAGTAATTGCTGGACTAAATCTAGGTGAATCCAAGTTTGACAAGTTTGACTAGGGTTCAATCAAAAACCTAGTAGTATGCGTGTTTGAGTGGGACTCTAATAAAGCTTAGACGAAAGGTGTTGTTGATTGCGGCTGTGAAGGATTTTATTCTGATTTTGGTAAAAAATTGTGTGGGCACATTGCTTGAAATTGCGTGGATTGGCTGCTGCATTGTTAACTTTTATCTCTTGATTGAGTTTATTTTCATGGGGTGTTTTGCAGCAGTATAGTTACATTATCCTTATCTCCAACAAGCAGTCCAAGAGTGATGTGCGGTTGATGTTTTTGTTGGGTGAATTAAGTTAACTGATATTTACAGCACATATAAGGTTTCATCGAGACATATATTGTTAGTGCTGCCACTTCGCTATCTTGGTGTATAATTTCAGATATGAAATTGTTACGTTCTTGATTTTATTTGTCTTTGTTTTTGAGTAGAAATAGTTTGAAAAATTCTCTGACGAGGTTAACACGAGTCGGTCGTGTTATTGGGTGTGAAATTCTTTCACGGGAAGTGAGGTTGAGTGATAGTGTCAAGGGTTGAGTGGCTTGGCTCAGTAAAGCCTTGGGTAATTCTATTGTACTTTTGTGAAAGTGATTAAGCTGGGTGAGGTCCCCGCAGACGTAGGTAAGGTGTGTCGAACTGCGTTAACAAATTTTCTGGTGTTGATTTATTTTTGGTTCTTTTAATTTTTCTGATTTTTTGTTTGCCAGAAACGAATCGGAAAGTTCGCGAAATTAACCCCCTTCAGTTTATCACTCCTCATAGCAGATAACAGAGTTGAAATTATTTAGGAAGTTCTTAGAGCCAGAAGAAATCAAACAACACATTATTCCTTGTAATCCTCAGTGTAATAGAGTTAGTGGGAGGAAGAACATGTTAGTGATAGAAATAGAACTTAGAAACTTGTTGATTTCTTTAGATCAAGTAAGTGATTGGGGTGAAGTGAGTAAATAGAACTAAATTAAAACCAGATGGATCCATAACAAATTGAAGATTAAACTATTTATGAAAGGCTATGTTATAACAAATCGAAGGATTAAGGGTACAATTATTTAACTCAACAGCAAAGTATGCTAATATATTTTATAATCTTATCATAATAATCAACTGTGGATATTTTTATACTGTCAATTTTGAGACAAAAATGTATGGACCTCTCATAAGTAATGCTATTAAATGTTAAAAATGAAATGAAGATATTTTTGGTAACAAATTTTAAAAATCAAGATATTTGATATAATTTATTTTGAAAATATTATTTAAAAAACAAATAAATATTTCGGTTTTATAACGTTGAATAATTTAGGGCGTGTTTGTTTCCATTTTTATTTTTGATTTTCTGTTTTAGTAAAAAATCTTGTTTGTTTGAGTTTTTAGTTTCTGTTTTTGGTTTTGGTTTCTTCTAATTTTCAAAAATTATGAAAACCATAAAAAGTGGTTTTTGCTTCCTGTTTTTGTTTTTTTTTCATAATTTGATTTACTATCATTTAAATATATATTATTTAATTATTAATAAAATTTATGAATTATTTAATTCAACATTATCTTTATATATTTAATAAATTAAAATTAATTATCAATAATTTTATTTTATTTTTATAATTAAATTAAAAATATATAAATATTCAAATAAAATTTGATTTAATAATTAAAATATATTTCAAATAAATATTAATTTATAAATTATTTATTTTATTAAAATAACATAATTTTATTAATAATTTGTCAATAAATATTATATAAGAGGTTACATAAATTTATTTAATTAAAAATAATTTATCTTTAAAATTTATCTAAAACGTAATTATTATCAGTGATAAAAAACTACATTAATATTAACAACCAAATAAGTTTTTGTTTCTATTTAAAAGAAAAACATAAACAAAAAATTAAAAACCTAAACTGAAAACTATAACAGAAAAATAAAAGTTGAACCAAACGACCCTTTAGTATTTAACATCTTAAAAGTTCAGATAAAATTTTAAATATTTTCCAAGTAAAATAAATATCTTTTGTAACAAATAGTTAATTAACATATTCAAATATCATATGAGAAATAAAATTTAAATAACATAAGATTAAGGGTTACATGAGGACAATTTGAATACACTGAATTTTCACTTAACACTACAAATTTTTACATTGAATTTTTTAATAAATTAATGAAGATAATACATATTTTCAATCAAAAATATATCGTCTTCCAAATTACTTAAATGCCTCGTAGTATTTGTATATATATCCTTCTATTTACATTTACTTAGTAGATTTTTTGTTAGATAAAAATAAGATTGTATATTTTTAACAAAAATTCCATTAAATGTTGTTGTTGTTATCCTAAATAGCTCAAAGAATCTGTTACGTGACACAAAAGATTTTGACGAACGATGATTGAACTACACGAATTGGAGATGAGACTGAAGTCATTATCATTCATTGCAAGCTTTTGGTATAACTGATGGACATCTGGTGATGGTACATGCAAGAACCATTTGGTGAGGAAATAACTGTTCGTGTTCAGTACTTATGTTTTAGAAGAGTACATGTACGTCAAGCACCCTTGTGAAGGGAGAAGAGACTCCTTTCTCCTATTTTCAGTCCAAATTTTTTGTCTAATTTTATGGTGTTTTGTTATGTCTAATAAATCTCAGTCATTTATTTATATGAACCTCATATATATTTATGTGAAGCTCACGTAAAATTTATATAAATAAATAACTGAGATTCACTAGATATAATAAAATATTATAAAATTGGACAGAAGATTTATTCCCTATTTTCATGTCTTTGGTTGGATGTCTTATTCTCGTATATGATGAGTAATTGTCAGGAGAGTGGATGAGATTGAGGTCGGTGTCCCAATCATCATTGTTTATACAGAAGTCGCGTTGAACATGCAAGCAGAAAACTACAAAAAGAGTGACCTATTCAATCACAACTCTTTGGGGAGTCACTATCGTGGAAAGTGGAAGATGTAAGATAAGCGACAAATAAGGGAAGTACACGCTCGCACTGATACGCCCTTTCGGTCGGTACAGCTCTTAATGAGTAATGAAAGATGAAGATTTTTAACTTACTACACCCAAAGTTAATCTCAATTTAAAATATATAAAAAAAGATTATATTTATTATAGAAAAATTTAAAATTTAATTTAAAATATATTGTCAAATAAAAAATTATTTATTTATTTAAGTTTATAAAAATTTATTAATTTATAAAAATTGATTGATTAATTAAAATTAATCTATTTTTAATAACAAAAATTTTTAAAATAAATTGAACTAAAAAGTTAAAAATTAAACTAAAAAATTAGACAGTTCAAATTTTTTATAATTGAACCGATCAAACCGTTGAATTTTTTAACTGTTACAAAATACTAAAGAAAACATATAACAACAACCTCACAAAAAAAATATTTAACAATAATCTCACCAAGATAAAAGCTTTTCTTTGGGTCAATTTTTATAATATTAATCAATGACTAAAAAACTGAATTGATTTAGCCGGTTCAAGTATAAAAATCTTGATTCGTTCAATTTTTCAGTTTGATTTTTAACTTTTCCACTTGATTTACTATGATAACTCTTGTTGTTAAAAACTGATCAATTTATTAATTAATTGATCAATTTTTATTAAATTAATAAATTTAAATAAATCAATTAATTTTTATTTAAAAAATTTTAATTAAACTTTAAAATTTTCAACAGGTAAAAGCAATATCTTTTAATCATATTTCAAAATTTTTAATTTATTTAATTTTTAGTGAGTTTTATAAAAGTTTAATACCGATTAAACCTTTTAAATTTTAAACTTTGTATCTTACCAATTTAACTTTCAGTCTGATTTTTAAAACGTTTATATTAACTACATTCATTTATTTTTCTTAATTATATCTTCAAAAAGCTAAAAAACATTAGTTAGAAAGTTTTCAAATTAGGATCCGGTGCATTGATAAATAAAATCCCTTCTTTATTTACGTGAATGATCATTTATGCTTTCCATTTTATATTAATATGCATTAAATTAATTATAAAATATGCTAATCATTTGTCATTGTCAAAATAAAGAAAATAGTAGTTTAAATTTTTAATAATTGTTGTCACAAAAATAATAATATAATAAGAATAGGAATAAAAAATTACCAACGGGTTGAGCTTTTAAAATATTAAAAAATGATGTTATTTTATACCTATTTGTCGAGATCAAGTAATTTTTACATATAGTTCGATCAACCTATTTTTACATATAGTCCGATCAATCTAGGCTAAAATTGAGTTAAGTTGGAATCAGATCTTCTGTCCAGTTTTACTCTGTCTTATTATGTTTTATGAAATATCAGCCACTTATTTTGTGGGACTTACGCAGACTTTATGCAAACTCTACATAAATAAATGGCTGAAATTTATTGAACATAATAAAACACCATAATATTAGACAGAAGATTTGATCTCGAATTAAGTTGGGTTAGGTAGGACAGGTCGGGCTATATTTATCATCCCTATTATCATCCGAATGAGACTGCCTAATTGTGGAATTATCTATATAAGCAACAAATTAGCCAACATAAGTAGCCTCCCAATTGATTGTTTGCTTCTAATAATAGTACAGCATGTCATGTTCACATAACTTTAAAACTAACAAGAAACTGTTAGGAGCAGGACCTACAACATTAAAGCAAATGGTGCTACGTGGCACGTCCAGGCATGAATCAATCGGAGATTCTGTGGTCACCCACCACGTGGCTTGCCTTTCTTCTTTTATCACCCCTGATTAGCACTTCATCGTCCCACCACCGCCAACCCCACCGAAGCGGAGCATGAGCCGCCGGACGCGGCCAACTGAGCTGGTTTTTTATTTTTTAACAATAATTTTAAGTATTTAACTGTTGATAGCTTTGAGGAGAAGCAATTTTCACTTCCTTCTTTGGGAACACCAACACTACACCCCAATCATTGGGAGAATCTTACAGCTTTCAGTATCTTCATTATTACTACAAAGCAACCCATTTTCCCAATGAGTTCTAAATTACGTATGAGTGGGAGCACAAGATTTTCAGTAGAGTAATCATGTGTCAATCTTGTTCCACATAATTCTATCCATCTATTTCCCTAAATTTCGGAATGCGATCTTCTTTACCCTTACTTTGTACCTATTATATGTTTATTATATCTAAGTTATCTATTTTTATAGGTCCCACATAAATAAATAGTTCAGATATAATAGGCATAGAGTAGGTACAGAATAAAGAGTACAGAGAATCTAAGGGCCTAAATCTCACGTATTTATGTGGATGCGATAAAACAGAGTTGGTACACGATTGTGGGTACAGAGGATTTGATTCTATGGGTGGGATTTCTCTTGTTAACCTGAGTCCAATTTTGTATTTTTTATATGATTAAATTTTATAAATTAAAATAAATTAATTAATTTTTATTTAACAATATCTCTTTTAAATAAATTCTAAATTTTTTTATAATTAATAACAACATCTTTAATCATATTTAAAATTTTTTAATTTTATTTTATTTCTTATCAGTTTTATGACGATCTAATTTTAATTAAACCTTTTAAACTTTAGACTTCTTATCTTATTAGTCTAACTTTTACTTAAGTTTTTAAAACATTAATAAAACCATTAATTGGAAGCTACTTATGTTGCTATTTTTGGAATAAGTGACCATACTTATTTTATCAATTATACGAAACTTTATCTAAAGCACACACTAATTATTTAAATCTCATTTCACTCAATCAATTTTGAATTTAAAAAAAATAATTACAATATTATAATAATTTCTTTTCTTGCTTATGTGAAAATGTAACCTCAGTTAAAAATATAATGATATAATAAATGCCTAAAGAATTATTTAGCTATAACAAAATTGCCTTACTTTAATTAGATTTAGTTCATTTGTATTTTTTTTATAAAATTTGACGTTTGTGATATAATTAATAAACATATATAATTGAAATTTTTTTAATAAAGATCCAATTTTTTTAAAGGAAAATAGTGTATTTGTAATAAAATTTGAAGTTTGTGAACTATTATCACTTTTTTACTAGGTTAAAATTCTATTGTTCGTCACGTAGTTTTTCTTTTGTAAACTAATAAATTTTTATAAACTAAAAGAAATAAATTAATTTTTATTTAACAATTTTTTTTCAATTAAATTTCAATGTTTTCGATAGGTAAGGACAATTTATTTCAATCATACTTTAAATTCTTTAATTTTATTTAATATTTAGTCAATTTTATGACAGTCTAATATTGATTAAATCTTTTAAACCTTAAACCTCTTATCTTACCAGTTTTACTTTCAGTCTATTTTTAAAACATATTTTTGTAATAGATTCTCTTTAAACTGATTTTTAAAACTTATTCCCAATTATCAATTTCCATATTTCATTGACATAAAATTAATTTTGGAAGTAAAATTATAAATATATATAAAAAGTTACAAACGACACTTATTTTGAATAATTAAAATCCCTCTAAAACGATACTTATTAGGGAGTATGAATACTCTGAGAAACATCTTAATGACCTTAACTACCATTTCACTAACTACTAAACAGTTGAAACTCAAGATTTGTTAGCTAACAATGTATTTATTAGCTAGCCTCCTAGTTCAAGAGTTAAACCAATTAGAAATGGGCAACGCCTCATGAACCGCCATGCGGGTGAATCATGTCTTCATCGATTGCTAATGATGTACATAACATTCTAATTAGGTTTAAGCAGTTAATTAAAAAGTCAATCTAGTCCCCAAGATAATTTAATTATGTTCATATTCAGTTCTTACCTACCAATGCTAACGATCAACTTGAAAGCATAAAAAAAGACTTGGTTAATAAACGACCCTGAAAATTTGAGAAAATGACGTGTAGGTCCAGATTAAAAAATCATTAAAGGATAAACATTGCTATCATCTCAAGATTCAATTAAAACCAAATGAATTAGATACAATCATTGAGAAAAAATTTCAGTATCTGATTTGATCTTAACAATTTTGAACTGTCTAATTTTTAGGTAAAGACTTTTTAGTTTGATTTAATTTAATAACTCTTGTTATTAAAAGCGGGCCAATTTATTAATTAATCGATCAATTATTGTAAATTAATAAATTAATTTATATTTAAAAATCTTTTTTTTCAATTAAATTTTAATTTCTTTGATAAATAAGCACAATATTTTTTAATCATATTTAAAATTATTTAAATCTTAAACTTCTTATTTTTTCAATTTAACTTCTAATTCTTAAAACATTGGATACAATAATTAGAAAGATTATCTTTAAAATGGATCCATGTTGAAACTATAACACAATCTTCCTAATTTTCTTCATTCATCCCAATAATGATATGCTAAATCTCAAAAGGCAACCAGATTCCTGAAGTTAAACAAGCTTCAAAAGCTACAAATGCATGAAACACATTTATCTCAAGAAAGCTATGTGAAATGCCAAACTCAACCAAATTAGCAAGTGTCCAAATTTTCCAAGTCAAAATATAAGCTAGACAAGCTACAGGAACAAAAGAGCCGTAAGCCCCAAGCAAAGGAGCTGGTTATCAGGCAGGCGACTAATAAACCACACCAACACACAAACAAAGGGGGAAGAAGGAGAACCAACTCCAACACCACAACTTTTACATGCTAAGAACCAAATGACCACTCAAAGTAATTAACCCTTGTAAGAGATAGATAGCTAGATAGACAAAGAAGCAACACTTTCACAACACTTGTTAGATGGAGGAAAGCTGGGACCACACTCAAATGTCTTTATAGTGACGCCATCACAAGCAATCAATGGTGTACTCACTACGATTTACAAATCCTCCCTTTTCTCTTCTCCTATAAATCTCACAACCCTTCTCATCCTCTAACCTTCTCTTAACCTGTTCCGTTACCCGATAGCCAATACCGAAAACCATTAATTTATTGAATACCATTTTTTTCTGCTTAATTAGCAGTTCTTTACATGGCTGATCAAGAGTTTGAGGAATCCGAGGTAATCTTTTCCGACCAAGATCGAGACGACGAGGACAACAACAACAGCGCCTACTATTTCAACCTCCAAGAAATGGATATGTTAGCGCCCAGCTCACGAATGTCGTATAACAACAGGAAGAGCAAGAAAACAAAGAAGCCAAAGAAGTCGAGTACTGTGCCGGTCAATATCCCGATCTTCCAGTTTGCAGATGGGGTTGAGTTTGAAGATGAATACGATGGAGGAGAGTTGGTTCCGCCGCACGTTATTGTCGGGCGGCGGATTGCTGGAAAGATGGCGTTTTCTGTTTGCACCGGCATCGGTAGGACCTTAAAGGGAAGAGATTTAAGCCAAGTCAGAAATTCTATTCTTAGAATGACAGGGTTTTTGGAGACTTGAGACTTGATAATTGTAATTATCTATTTATGGTATGATTAATCTGGGATAATGCACATTTATGTCAAGCCCTCTAATTCTTTTTCTTCTTTTCTGTTGTTGACACTTTAAAGTTTAAGACGTGTTTCATGTATGAAGACTCTTGTAATTGTAAGACAAATAAAAATAAAAAAGCTGAAAGTGAAAATAATGGGTTCGAATTGTATATAACAGTTCATGAATATCATGTTTCTGGTTTTTGTTTCAAGTGCTTTGTACAGTTCATGAATATCGTGTTTCTGGTTTTTGTTTCAAGTGCTTTGTAAGATGATGATGTGAACTGGCTAGCTGTAGTTTGCAGGGTATGATTGGTGATGGTGTTTGATGATTTATGGTATAATAAATGGGGAGTGCATTGTAGCATCTGCTGCATACTTCTGCAATTGTGAGTTGGAGGTTTGTCTTCACTTGAGACACACCTCCAACAATCAACATGAATGGCTGTTGTCATAATTAGCGAGTGATAGAGATAAGTGAGGAAACGGGTGGGGGATGAATGAGGAGTGGCTTAAGAGAGGTTTTGCAAAATAATGCATACCTAGCTACCAGTGCAATCAACTTAAACCGTGACTAAAAAATCTAACCAGTTTGGCGGATTGAATAGTAAAATCAGTTTTATTTTCAACTTTTCGATTTGATTTATTTTAATAGCTCTTGTTTTTAAAAATTAATTAATCAGTCAATTTTCGTAAATTAATAAGTACTTATAAATTAAAATAAATTAATTAATTTTTATTTAAAAATATCTTTTTTCAATTAAACTTCAGATTCTTTAACAGGTAAAGATATTTTATTTCAATAATATTTTAAATTCTTTAATTTTTAGCCGATTTTATGACGGTCTAATACCGATTGAACCTTTTAATCCTCAAACTTCTTGTTTCACTGATTTAACCTACGGTTTGATTTTTAAAACATTGACTTAAATATTTACAATTGTTTTTTTTAAGAGAATCGTATAAATATTTCAATAAATTTTGAATATTATAAACGATAATAATCCATTTCAATCATATTTCAAATTCTGTAATTTTATTTAATTTTTAGCCAATTTTATGATAGTTTAATATCGGTTCAGCCTTTTAATCCTTAAACTGATAGAATTTTATCATTATTGTGGACTAGCATAAAAACATAATTGTGTACAAAACCCCGATTAATTAGATGTCAAT
>JANZLX010168012.1:0-13671 GCA_025531955.1 Erythroxylum orinocense
CATTTCATAACGGTTCCTTTGAGAGACGACCCGAGGTTGCATCCTATGCTGCAATCCTTGGTATAAATTTATTTTGATCGGTTTCCAAGGCTCAATTTTAATATTGAAAGATAAGCCGTGATCATGCACCTTATACTGCAATCCTTGGTATTTATTATTTTTGACCAGTTTCCAAGGATCAAATTTAGAATCGAACGATGAGCCGCGATCACTTATTCTTAATGTTGTCACATTATCAATCATGTGAAACCATACTCAATTTCTCAATCCAAATTTATCTCATAACCAACTTTTGGGTCTACTTTTCTCAATTATTCTCATCAGGAAGATGAGGTAATTTGATAACACTTCCTTCTAGAAAGTTGTTCTCCCAAGTCTTAAGTTTCTAATTATACCAAGAACATTCCATTTGGTTTTGTATACTGGAAGTTATACTCAAAAGATCTCATATTGTACTTAAGCTTCAATAGTTCTTATCTCAATTTCAAATCAAATTCTGAAATTATTAGCGGCAGAATTATAATTTAATATCTTCAGAAACTTTGTAGCCTTATGTCTCCAATTTAATTCAAATCAAGAATCACCCCATTTGTAAATCTACAGGTCAAGATATAAGTAAAATACAGAAGTATATTTAGTAAAATCATCCCAGTTATCATACTTTAGTTCAGTCACACTTTCATCTTAAATTCTTCAATCAATCCATTTTAGATGGTCTTAATTTTTGGTGGAGATAAAGATCAATGTCTTATGAGTCTTTTGGTTCAATTCCCATGTCAATTAGATGTCTGGGGAAGAAGTTATAACAAAAGATCAAAGGATTTTTAGAAAACAACCTTCTTCATAAAGCATGGAAGTTTGTCATCGAACCGGTTTTCTTCATCTTCTTCCTCTCTTCTCCTTAATCCTTCATCACTAACTTGTATACTTACCTTTACCATTTTATTTCACTTCCATATCATTTGAACTCATTCTCAACACAACTCAAAATCAAATTTATATTCAAACACTAAAAATCGATACATACATATATTTCACCATTTCCAACTTTCTCTCTCTACTGTTAAAGTTGTAACAATAACAACTTACAAGTCAAAACAGAACCTATAACTATACAATTCTACTCCACATTTTATGCTATGGTCTACTTCACTAAGTTTCTCTTTAAACCATATGCAATCGGTGTTACACTTCCACTGCTCAATAATATCAACACATCTTTCTCATTATTGTCACCGAATTTGCTTTATACATAACTCATGCATGTATTTATTTCCAACACTAACACATCATCAAAATCATTCACAAAACCCAGAAACTTAAAACTTCACTTACCTTGTTTTTAGGAAATCACTAGCAGTGAGGATTCAGTGATGAAGGTTCAGTAACTTTTGGTGAAGACCAAACAAATCCAAAAATGAAAACAACAAGGAGCTTTTGTAACTTTGCCTTACACAACCTATGATACCTGCTTTAATATCCCATTGACACGTGACCCTATTGCATGTGGGTTGTTTGTCACCCTCCTAGAGGTGTTACATGTCATTTGTCTATTTTTTTAAAATCCAAAATACTCCAAATTTTTTAGAAAATTTTCCAAAAATTCTAAAATAATACCAATAGTCTTCGAATAAATTTTCCACAATTTATCCCATTTATAAAACCATTTTACCCGGAATATGTAAATGAATGCATGCACAATTTATTTGTATATATCAAAATTCATATGCACATATCAACGAATACTCAATTATGCAAAGCATACAGTGCATTGAAATTCCTCAATTTTCTAACCCCTAATATGGGGTGTTAAAATTCTTCCCTCCTTAAGAAATTTCGTCATCGAAATTCATACATGATCCCAATAGTTGCGGATACTGAGCTTTCACGGTTTCTTTAGGTTCTCATATTGCTTCCTCAATTCCATGGTGTTGCCAAAGTACTTTTACTAAAGGTATTTTCTTGTTCCTAAGTTGCTTGACTTCTCTGACTGAAATAGAAACTAGGCTTCTTTATAAGACAAATCCAATTATACCTAAATTTCCTGCACAGGAATCTTATATGTAGCGTCAGAGCGATATCTTCTTGGTATGAAAATATGGAACACATCATGTAGCTTGGCCAATTCTTCAGGAAGAGCCATGATAAGCTACTAGTCTGACTCTTTTGAGAACTTCATAAGGACGAATGTATCGGGGACTAAGTTTACCCTTCTTACCAAATCGAAGTATCTTTTTCTACGGTGACACTTTCAAGAATACCTTATCACCTACTTGATATTCAATATCCCTTCTTTTTAGATCAGCATAAGACTTCTGCCTATCATTGGCAGTTTTCAATCTTTGTTGAATAATCTGAATCTTTTCTTCAGTATCTTTCACAATTTCAGGCCCGATCATCTTGCTTTCACTCATCTCAGTCTAATATATCGGAGTTCTACACCTTCTTCCATACAACACTTTATAAGGCGCCATGACAATGTTAGTCTGATAATTGTTGTTGTAAGCAAACTCCATCAGAGCTAAATACTTATCCTAACTTCCTGGCAACTCTAACATACAACCTTGAAGTATGTCTTCCAATATCTGTATAACCCGTTTAAATTGTCCATCTGTCTGGGGATGGAAAGCAGTACTAAACTTGAGTAACCAAAGCCTTTTGTAAACTTTTCCAGAATCTCGAAGTAAATCGAGGATCACGATCAGAAATAAAAGATGATGGTACTCCATGCAATCTCACTATCTCATTAACATATATATCTACAAGGCTATCCAAAGGGTAATTAGGACGAACAGGTAGAAAATGAGCAGATTTGATAAATTTATCCACAATTACCCATACAACATCATGTTTTCTTTGAGTGAGAGGAAGTACAGTGACACAGTCCATGGTAATGTTATCCTATTTCCATCGAGGAATAAAAATAGGATGTAACAAATCAGATGGAACCTGGTGCTCAGTTTTAACCTGCTAACACGTCAGACATTTAGCTACATAATCCACAACATCCAGTCTCATTCCTGACCACTAGTAATGCTTCAGATACTGATACATTTTGTTTCCACTAGAATGCATAGTAAATACTGTATTATGAGCCTCAAATAATAGCTTCTTCTTCTTCAATTCATCATTAGCTGGCACACACAACTGATCTTTGTAATACAATTCACCATCTCTTTGCACAGAAAAATCAGATTGTCTACCTTCTTGAGTAGCCAAGATAAGTTATTGTAACTTATCATCAACTCTCTGAGCATCACAAATTTCTTGTCTCAAAGTAGGCCTTGCTTTCAATTGAGTTATTAAAGCTCCATCAGATACTAATTTACATTCACTCTGCTTAAGTGATAGTGCTGAAATGATCTTTCGACTCAAAACATCAGCTACCACATTAGCTTTACCCAAATGATAGTCCACAATACAATCATATTCCTTAAACAGTTCCAACCAACACCATTGTTTCATATTAAGTTCCTTCTGGGTAAGCAGATATTTTAGGCTCTTATAATCTATGAAAATTTTACAATTTTCATCATACAAGCAGTGTCGCCAAATTTTCAAGGTAAACACTACTGTTGCAAGTTCCAGATCATGTGTAGGGTAATTATGTTCATATGACTTTAGTTTCCTAGAGGCATAAGCAACTACTTGTCCATCATGCATCAAAACACAACCCAAACTATTTCTCGATGCATCAGTATACATAACATAAACCCTTACCAGAAATTGGTTGAACCAATACAGGAGCTTTAGTAAGGAAACTTTTAGTTGATAAAAACTATTTTGACATCTATTAGACCATTCATACTTTATTCCTTTCCGTAATAGTTTAGTTAAAGGGGAAGCTATCACTGAAAATCCCTTTACAAATTGATAGTAATCCAGCCAGACCCAAAAAACTTCTCACTTCTGTCACATTTCGTGATGGCTTCCAGTTAACAATTGATTTTATCTTACTAGGATCAACTCTAATTCCTTCAGAGGAAACCACATGTCTTAGAAAAGATATCTCTTGAAACCAGAAATCACACTTACTTAGCTTAGTATAAAACTGATTTTCCCACAAGATCTGTAAGACAATTCGAAGATGCTCAGCATGATCATGTTCATTCTTATAATAGACTAATATATAGTCAATAAACACCACTACAAACTGGTCCAGGTAAGGCCTGAATACCCTATTATCAGATCTATAAATGTCGCTAGAGCATTAGTTAACCCGAATGGCATTACTAAGAATTCATAATGACCATATCGAGTTCTAAATGCAGTCTTCGGTGCATCTACATCCTTTACCCGAAGTTGATATTATCCTGTTCTCATATCCATCTCTAAAAACACTCTTGCATCTTTCAACTGATCAAATAGATCGTCAATCCTTGGCAACGGATACCTATTCTTCACTGTGACTCTATTCACTTGCTTGTAATCAATGCACATCTGCAGTGTACCATCCTTCTTCTTAATAAATAGGACTGGTGCTCCCCACAGTGATACACTAGGTCGAATAAACCTTTTATCCAGAAGTTCTTGTAATTGCACCTTCAACTCCTTCAATTCAGTAGGAGCCATTTTGTACAATGCTCTGGATATAGGAGCAGTGCCAAGCATAACTTCAATAGACAGCTTCACTTCCCGCTCAGGAGGAAGTCAAGGTAAATCTTTAGGAAATACATCTGGAAATTCATTCACTACAGGAATGTCAAGCAATTTACCACCCACCTTCTTAGAATTAAACACAAAAGCTAGATAACCTTCACATCCCTTCCTGAGGAGCTTTCAGGCTTGCATGGTAAATACCACATTAGCTAAGGAACTAGTGTGGATGCCATGCACTACTATTATAGGTTAATCAGGTTTCCTAAGCATAACTATTTTAGCACCACAATCAACTACTGTCTCATGCTTGGACAACCAATCCATACCCAGAATCAAATCAATTTCATGAAAAGGTAATTTGATTAGATCTGCTACATAATCATTTCCTTGTATCATAATAGGACAGTTCCTATACACCTGATTAACCAACACACTACTACCTAGAGGACTTGTTACATGAATGTCATACTCTAACTAATCTATGGGCATCTCCTTATCAAACATTTCTCCAACATAGATATGTGAGTGAGTAGATCTAGGATCAATCAATGCATGCATTTTAGAATTAAAGAGAGAAACAATACCAGCAATGACATTTGGTGCGTGCCGATCCTTTCGAGCTTTCAGTGCATAAGCTCGAGCCGAAGTAAAAGGCACAACTGGTCGATTCACAGTTTCTGAGTGGGAACTCAGATTAGGTCTGTTCTGATTATATCCTCCTCGTCTTCTACCTCGTCCTTTATTCCCAATAGATGCATGAGAGACTTCCCTACTAGCTTGTGATGTTTGAGCTTGTCTGAGAGGGCAACTATCTATTATATGCTCAGTACTGCCACAACGGAAACATGCACCCGTAGCCTTCCAACAAACACCCTAATGATATGCAGAGTAATGAGGGCACTCTAGGGCACCAAAACCTCGGCCCCCAAAGGGACTCCTACTAGAAACAACCGATGAGGGAAAATCTTATCGCTTTTCCCGAGTCACAGGTCTCTGAGTATTTTCTGGTACAAAAGTAGTATCTTCTCGACTTCGTTTGCCTAATGACTGACCTCCTCTAACAAAGCCTCTCCATTGACTTCTTTCTCTCCTAACCATTTCTCGTCTCTAAATTTTCATTGTAGCCTGTACCAACTGATGGTAAGTCACTTGCTGCAACATATTAAACGCCACCAGATGCTCCTTAATGGAATCATTCAATCCATCTTCGAACTGATGACATTGGAACTCTTCAGTAAGTATAAATTCAAGGGCATACTTACTGAGTTGATTAAATTCCTAATCGTAGTCAGCAACTAACAAATTCCTCTGCTTTAAACTCAGAAATTGCCTCTACTTATCTTTTCTGTAAGCCTCCATAATATATTTTGATTGGAACTTTTGGGTAAAGAAATCCCAAGTTAGAGGCATCAGTAGCTGAGGACTCCTCAGAGCGAACTTCTACCAGTCATAAGCTACTCCCTGCAGAAGGGATACAGCACAATGCACCATTTGCTCTGCTGGACAACTGATCGCATCTAACACCCTCTTCACCTTCTCAATCCAGAATTAAGCTCTTTCTGATTCCTCTAAAGATGTCCCAGTAAATTCCTCAACTTCATACTTCCGCAGCTGATCAATTGGAGCCTTAGATGTTGTCATACGATGCATTAATGTCATCATATCCTAAGACAACTTAAACAAAGCCTTTCCTTTAGCTGTAGGAGGAGGTGGCACCTCAACTTCCCCTCGATTGTCTCCAGGAGGTCCAGATATCGTTGGATGAGATCACTCAAGATTATTACTCTCAGCAACCTCGTCAACGGCTTCACGAGATTCATCCATTTTAATTCTATAGACAAAACATGGGACATCGTATTAGGCCAACACACAACTTTTACACTTAAGTTTAAGCAGTAGTTAAGTGCTGATTAAACCAGAATCACCTAAACCACTCTCTGATACCAAACATTGTACCACCCGAACACCCCCCCTCGGGAGGATGGGATGCACGTGTGCCACTCACACAGAACATAGCAGAACGCAACGAACAAAGTAAATTGAAGCGGAAGCATAGCATTCAAAATCTTCCATTGGAAGCAATTCATAACAAATATACATCATATTACACTGAACCTAATACAACTTGTTCAAAACTGAAACTAGCCTGAAAATAGATATTACAAACTTACAACAATTCAAAGTTATACAGTTTAGAAACAAGTCAAAATAAAATCAAAAATACATTTTTTAATCAAAACAAAACTTAGACTTCATTGGCCATTGCGGTTGACTTATCCTAGTCTTTATAATCCTCGTTTTGAACCTACATGGGGCAAATCCACCATGCTAAGCATATAGCTTAGTGAGTAATAACTAATCTATGCATGAAGTGACAACTCATCATATTGAATCATGTAACAACATAAACATGCGTTAAAAAGATTGCTTTAACAATAAATCAGACATAATGCATTTCAGAACAGATTTTATAATTAATAGGATTGAATATCACAAGAGGGTATAAACCCTTCAAAATTATAACATAATTTTGTTTATGTCAGAATCAAACATATATCAGAATACAAAATCAAATGACTACTAATCCATTTACAGAAGTGGGCAACAGGACTTATATAGGAGAGACCGAAGTTTCAACACCGAAGTGTCACCGTCGAGATCGAAGTCTCAACACTGAAGTGTCACAAGAGGGACCGAAGTCTCGACACCGAAGTGTTACAGGAGCAACTACAGATCCTTCTAGGCATGCCTATTTACCCCCAACTAGGACTTAACAGATTCGAAAATAGAAATGTCTGAAATTCAATTCACATATCAATCAATGTTTTCATACCGTATATTCAAGCATATCACATTCTAACAGCTTTGCAAATCATTTAATGATCCAAATCAATAGCAAACAAAACAGTCAAAGCAAAACTATCAAAATTACCTACAAAATTGACCGTCTAAATTGCTTGCTAAAACTCCCTTTTTGCTTATTGCCTCGAAGTCTCGGCAATATCTAGAAGTGGTCACTTTATGCGTTCCTCTATAACATTTAATACAATCACATATCACTATTGTGCATGATTATGAAATCATTTATGCACATTCATATATACTGAATATGCATGATGCATGTTCAAGAAAAATTGCGGGTTTCTTATCCTTAATCTTGTTACATTATCAATCATGTGAAACCATATTCAATTTCTCAATCCAAATTTATCTCACAACCAACTTTGGAGTCCGCTTTGCTCAATTATTCTTATCAGGAAGGTGAGGCAATTTGATAATACTTTATTCTAGAAAGTTGTTCTCCCAAGTCTTAAATTTCTAATGATACCAAGAACATTTCATTTGGTTTTGTATACTGAAAGTTATACTTAAAATATCTCAGACTATACTTAAGCTTCAACAGAATTCTTATCTCAACTTCAAATCAGATTCTGAAATTCTTAGAGTCAGAATTAGAATTTAATCTCTTCAGAATGTCTCCAATTTAATTCAAATCAAGAATCACTCCATTTGTAAATCTACAGATCAAGATATAAGTATAATACCGAAGTATGTTCAGTAAACTCATCCTAGTTATCATACTTAAGTACAGTCACACTTTCATCTTAAATTCTTCAATCAATCGATTTCAAATGGTCCTAATTTTGTATGGAGATAAAGATAAATGTCTTATGAGTCTATTAGTTCAGTTACCATGTCAATTGGATGTCTGGGGAAGAAGTTATAACAAAAAGATCAAAGGATGTTTAGAAAACAACCTTCTTCAGAAAGCATGGAAGTCACGATCGTGCGTCTACACAACCGCGACATTCCGGATCGCTATGTATGATCGCGACTCACTAACCCCTTTAAAAAAGTCGTGATCGTGCAGAAGCACGATCGCAACATCCTCCTTCTTCACCGAATCAGTTTTCTTCATCTTCTTCCTCTCTTCTCCTTAATCATTCATCACTAACTTGTATACTTACCTTTACCATTTTATTTCACTTCCATATCATTTGAACTCATTCTCAACACAACTCAAAATCAAATTTATATTCAAACACTAAAAATCGATACATACATATATTTCACCATTTCCAACTTTCTCTCTCTACTGTTAAAGTTGTAATAATAACAACTTATAAATCAAAACAGAACCTATAACTATACGGTTCTACTCCACATTTTCTGCTATGGTCTACTTCACTAAGTTTCTCTTCAAACCACATGCAATTGGTGTTACACTTCCATTGCTCAATAATATCAACTCATCTTTCTCATCACTGTCACCGAATTTACTTCATACACAACTTCTTGCATGTATTTATTTCCAACACTAACACATCATCAGAATCATTTACAGAACTCAGAAACTTAAAACCTCACTTACCTTGTTTTCAAGATATCACCAACAGTGAGGTTTTGGTGATGAAGGTTCAGTAACTTTTGGTGAAGACCAAACAAGTCCGAAAATGAAAGCAAGGAGCTTCAGTAACTTTGCCTTACAGAACCTGTGATACGTGCTTTAATATCCCATTGACACGTGGCCCTATTGCAAGTAGGCCATTTGTCACCCAACTAAAGGTGCTACAAGTCATTTGTCTATTTTTTAATCCAAAATACTCCAAAATTTTCATAAAAATTTCCTAAAATTCCTAAAATTCTTAAAAATTATAAAATAATACCAATAGTCTTCGAATAAAATTTTCACAATTTAATTGCATTTATAAAACTATTTTACCCAAAATATGTAAATGAATGCATTCATAATTTATTTGTATGTGTCAAAGTTCATATGCACATATCAGCGAATAATCAATTATGTAAAGCATACAGTGTACTAAAATTTCTCAATTTTTTAACCCATAATATGGGGTGTTACAATCGATCTTCTTCATCAAAGCTTTTTTAATTATTTGAATTACCTCTCTTTCTTTATTATCTGTATCTTATTTTCTGTTAGGAAGCTATCAAATATGAATGTTTGATTGTATATGTTATGTGTTGTGTAAAGCTTCCTCAAATCTTCAAAAGAACATAGATGAAAATGGAAGCAGTGACAGTGGTAGTGTCCAGATGGTCAATACAAGATTAGAGAAATCGATTGTTTTGAAACAGTTATCGATTCTAAAAATTGTATTTGTTCAATCAGGTATATAAGTGTTCGAATTTGGGTTCCTTATATTGTTTGACTTAATTAGCTATTTAAGTTTTATGCTATTTGTTTCTTAAGTGAAACACATCGTACAGGTGGTTCATCTAATGCAGTAATCCATACTACATATGGGGATTCATTCACTATATCTTTTACTAGTTTAGTTAAAGCCAAGAAGTTGTTGAAGGAGAGTGTCAATAAACCAACACTTGAGCAAAGATCTTTGACTGTTTCAATTGATACCTTCAAACGTGTGAGGATTCTTCTTTAGAATCTAGACATAAGGAACTCCTTTACCTTTTCTTCCGAGTTTGGTATCACTTGAAATTCAGAAAAAAATAATTATTTCTTTTTCTTTTTGATGGAATAAACGTGAAACTTTATTTATTGTTTTGTCTGTAAACGTGAAACTTCTTACGTACTTGAAAAAGAGTTGCATTTAGAGTAAGTTAACATATCCATCAAGTCATAACAGTAATTGATACGCTTAAGTGGTTTCCTTATGTTAACTGGATTCTACTTAACTACTTGTGAGCATCAACATGTTTACTCTAATAATTCCTCTGCTCCGGATCAAACATGGCCAGCTGTTTCAAATCTCGAACTTGTTCAGGTAGATCACTTGCATAATTACATGGAGTTTCCACACTTAGTACTGATGAGATAAATAACTTGGTAATACGAATAATCTTTGTCAACTTTCATTGTCATTAAATTGTCTACCATCTCCTCCAATGAAACTTTATTATCTCTCACCTTTTGAGTCTTTCTGTTTTTCACTGTAACATTTGCTTTCTCAGATGTTTGTGCTTAATTCCGTTGTTTCTTCACACACAGTTGATTTTAACTTCACCTTAAATATTCAACTGGCGTATCACCAGGATTGAAGTACTGCCCACCTGAAATATGACGAAGATTAAGCTGACGCATTGTACGAATGATTGATTGATTTGTCAGAGCACACATGTATGCATACTCAAGATTCATATTTCCCCTCCAAAAGTGATCTCCTCCTTCTCTAGTGGGCATCCGGTATCATACTTTACGTGCATCTTTAAGCTTCTGTCAACCAAGAGAGGGGTAGGAAGGAAATGACTGTTATCATTGGAAAACAAATACTTTGTTCAACGCCAAAACTTCAATTACATTACATTCTGCTTGGGGCATACACAGACGCGGCTGTCCCCTAGAGTTATCAAAGTACCCATGCCATCCAGCAACTTTCTCCACTAAGGGCTACGAATGGTGGGTACAATGACCAAAATAAAGAAAAAATATGAATAATCTTTTCTTTTCACACAACAGAATCTCACAGAAGTTCAACTGTCTTTAAGACATCCATCAATCATACAATTACGAAATGACTATAAAATGTCACTTTGGTTTCCACAAAACAAAAATAATATAAGAAAAGCAAAAACAAGACTAAAACACAAATTCTTCGACATGAAGCCTACTGTACGCTTCTTATGCAATCTTAAGGACTCACCATAGAATAGAACATATTCATTACTAGGCTTTTGTGCCCTATACTAACGTCTGCAACACTTTTTTCTCAACCATAGTTTCTTTACAAAAACAGCTGCGGACTCTTGAAACTTTGAATTAGAAGGTCTTGTTCTTCCTCACGGTTCTGATTCCGTACAGATTAGGAGCAAAAACACGAATACGCCATGTGGTTTTTCTTCAAGATGTAGGGTGAAAAATGGTCGGTGACAGGAGCTGAGGAACCTGGAATTTCAGCTGGGACAAGTATCTGGGTCTTACCAGATGCTATTCTCTTACCAGCAACATTGGCATAGAATAAACCTGAGATGGCTGGTACAAAGACATCACTTTGAGAACAAAGGTAGAAATCAATAACCTTTTCAATCTCCGAATCTTCTGACTCCAGGAACTTTGACTTCTTATCTGCCGATATGATGCTTTCCTGCAGTAAACACTTTGTTAGCTTCACGGTTATTAGGAAAACCGAAAGGTTTTCAACTAGACAAGTCAGCTAGTGATGATGGCAGATTCATATAATCCCTTGGATTCTTCCATTAGAAAAATCATCTCAAGATCCATTTCCTAATCACATATAAAACTTCATCAAAACATTACCAATGACCAGTTGAATAATAACCACGATGCTTTACCTTTGTGTAAGTTTTAGGGAATATATCCTTCAGAACGTCAAGGTTGTCATCCCACCTAGACTGAGTCAAGTAGACTGTGGTATCCTTGTCAAACCCAATCTTCCTCAAAAATATAGCAATCTCCTGTGCATTATAACAACTTTTTGCTCGACTTGGCCCAGTTTGGTGGCAGCCCTTCTTTTCTAGCATCTCAGCTCTCAAGTCAACAGCCACAAAACGACCATCAGACTTACGACTCAATGTTTTTAGCCGCTCAACCATTGAGGCAACCACTTCATTAACCTCTGGCTGCAACTCTAAAGCTCCATACATCGCCAAACATAATACCGATTCACTACCACTAGTTTGTATGGTCTTCCTCATATTTACCGAGGGGAAGTAAGTAGCCAGTCTGATGTTACCCTTTGTTCTAAATATTGGTTCAATTTGTTCTACAATGTAATCTTCTGTTACTCGATTAGGGACCTTGACAACAGAAAAACTTCTAATTGATATGTCATCAGGAAGATCTTTAATTACTTTCACCGAACCATCCAGGCTTCTGACAAATTTCCCAACGTCGTATATTTCTTCAAACTTCCTGAAATTTTCAGTTCTGTTAGTATCTACACAACAACTTCATATCAAACTAATAGTTGATCCAAACTTGAATTAGACTATTTTAGGTTTCCTCGATCATTTATTTGTGAAGAGTATTACTAAAAAGTTCTTGTACTGGCTGATTCAGGACTGCCAATATAGGTATGCACGATAAGTATGGTTAAATCTTGCTGGCAAGCCTTTGAGAGTAAATAAAACGTCAATAAATGAAAGGTATTCCTGAGTCACAAAATGATATATATCTAAATATTTCCAAAAAATAAGTTGCTAAATAATCGTTCCATATATTTCTTTAAGCCAATGGAAAGATTTAGATGTTAGAAGTCACAATAAACTTGCACTTTTTTTGTCTGATAGGAATGAAGTGAAGGAAGATGCAAAAGACGCAATAAAAATTGCAACAGTAGTATGATAAAAGGGAGACAATGGATTCTTTGATGCAGAAGCAGAAAAGCAAGTATTGTAACCATAGAGAAACCAACCAAATCCAAAAGACGAGAAGGAACATGGACACTGATGTTTGTCTTCAGAAATGTTTTAACAAAGAAGATCAATTAGTGAATGCTAGTGAGAGCAGAGCATGTACCTCTCATCACCTGGCCTGGTTCCTCGTATGTCCGGGAGCACGAGAGTTGCCCCTAGATGTTGTGCTACTACCACTGCATCGGCAATCTACAAAATGCAGTCACCAGAAACTAGATTAGACAAGGAACAAGAAACAAGACTTTTCAATTAGGTAAGCATGGAAATGAATCAAAAGTGAACTAGTAATTAACCAAAAGCCTCTCAATGCAATACAAATAACAATGAATAGCCATTAAAGTGAGAGAGTCAATTTACACCGCTCATCGAGCAACAGCTATAGAGAAACTATGATATTTTCTAAAAGCAGGGCAAACTTCCAATCAATTACTGAAGCACATACGAACAGGAGCAGCATGATGTCAGTTCAGACATTATAGCATGAGAGGATGATAGGTAACCGAAGTAAAGATTGTATTATTTACTAAATCAGTAGGTACAGTAGTAGAATACCTCCTGGAAATGAAATTCCCAGGCCAATACAATAGCTGTATTTTCCACAATAATCCAGAATAAATCCTCCCTCCTATACCGAATCCTATATATATACTCTGTACCTTCTCATTCTCTCTCTCTTTCCATAACTAACTCCTAACCACTAGCCTATGTGGCATT